>VXCM01002969.1:0-77440 GCA_014773175.1 Lucifuga dentata | reverse complement strand
TCATCACACAGCCTTGTGGTACGCCAGTGTTTAGGGTAAGGGTAGAGGAGCAATGGTGGTCTACCCAGACATGTTGGGGCCTGTTGGTCAGAAAGTCCAATAACCAGTTGCAGATGGAAGCTGTGATGCCCAGATCTGTGAGTTTGGTGATTAACTTAGAGGGGATGACAGTGTTAAATGCTGAACTGAAGTCTATAAACAGCATTCTGGCATATATATCTTTATTGTCCAGGTGTGAGAGGACAGAGTGCAGCGCTGTGGAGACTGCATCTTCTGTGCTCCTGTTCCTGCGGTAGGCAAATTGGTGAGGGTCCAGGGTAGGAGGAAGACAGGATTTGAGATGTGCCAGAACCAGCTGCTCTAAGCACTTTGTGATAATGGGAGTTAGTGCTACTGGGCGGTAGTCATTGAGACAAGTTGGAGCGGAGTCTTTTGGTACTGGCACGATGGAGGTGGATTTAAAGCAGGTCGGCACAACAGCATGGGCCAAGGACAGGTTGAATAAGTCTGTCAGGACCCCCGCCAGCTCCCCAGCACATGCTCTGAGCACACGTCCAGGGATGCCGTCAGGACCTGCAGCTTTGCATGTGTTGATCCTGCTCAACACTGCTCAGACATCATCCACGAACCAGTGTTAGATTACCTCATAAATGTTGAAAATGCACGTGTTTTCTGTAGAAATGTGACTGTCAGTAAAATACTTATCATTGGTAATAGATTTTGTTGCAGTTGCTCTGTCCTCAGTGTAGACCTATCACCGGGATGCCAATATAAAAGAAGATGTTAAATAAAATCTTCCCTAAGGCCAAAACAGCACTGTTACGCTGCGTCTATAAATCCCAGTGCTTGGGACCGAGAGCCTGCTGCATTTCATTCTCTTCGATACCTTCGAATAAGGGACCAGATTACACCTGGAATGCAATTAAAGCCCCTGAAGAACATTTAACTGAGCACATATTATCAAATTAATTTTAACACCATGGTACAGTTGTTGATTGATTAGTTCTGAGCTTGATGCATAAAGATATGAGCAAGGGATGTAAAAGTTTGTTTTTTTGTTTTTTTTGTGTAAGTCATATAATTTCATGTGTTTTCCATAACTGCATTTATTTGAGCTAAGTCATTATAACTTACAAGATCCAGAGTTACCCAAGGGTGCATGAGTTGTACAAGATGGACGAATAATGACCCTGCACACACCACCATGGCTGCTTCTCATGATTGTGATTTTAAACTAATTAAGCATCCACCTGATTAAACCAAGACAGAAGGCCATGTATTGTGAACAGGAATGATCTGATGACTTTGAAAGTCACATTGTGTATATTTGACTTCAGGGATCACTACCCCAAACATTGGGGTATTCATGTGTCTCTTTTACCCCTTGTGCTAAGCCAGAAACAATTTTACACCCTGGCACGGTCTTGATGAGTGAGCATGGGGAAAATCTGCACGGGATTTTCATAATGCACAACAGCCAAAGCCATCATTTGGAAGCTGCTAGGCAGAGCCTCCCATCTTCACCAGAAACACCATCAAAAGTGAAACCTACAACTCGGAACTACTGAAGGACTCAAAAGGTTGCCAAAGCACCTTTTGAACTACCAAATGTAAAAGAAAACCTACAGGATTGGTAACCTTTTTTTTTTTTTTTTTTNTTTTTTGTAGAGACATTACCCCTGTATTTGCCTTCATGAAAGTAAAACTGGTGTTACTATCAGTTCACTGGGAGTTATAGCTGTTGTTAAGTAGGATACATTATGATATATATTAACAGTTTCTGTCTATTTGAGGATCTCTTTATATGTCTGAGTCCACTGTTTGTCTGGAGCAGGCTTTTCCTAAAAATTCCAGTTGTTTTCGTTCATATTGGCTTGTGGTGACAAAAGCAGTACAGCCACATTAATAACAGCAATGTTAGAAAGCACATTGAACATACTGAACATGACAGATAAACTGTTTAGAAACACAGGTGAATATTTCTTTTGTTAACTGCAAATTGTCTATGTGCTAAATACAGGCAATTTAATTGTTTCTGCAGTGCCTGATGTTTGCTTTATAGATACCAGCCACCGCATCCACAGGGTAGGTGCTGTTTCAAAGCAGACAGCTCATCAACATGAGTGACAAGTGTTGGAGTAGCAACTTGGCCAATGGAGAGGGAGAAGAGCAGGTCTAACAACAGACTACCTGCCTCAAGGAAAAAGTTTGCATATAAGTTTAAAACTGATTGTGATGAACTTTTTGTTTCTCTTATGGCTTTTGTATGCGATTTCAGGACACAATCAGTTTTTCAATTGTCTCACTTTTCATGCTCTTCACAAATACAGTTAAACACAACATCAGATGTGTCAGATCGCTCCATAAAGAAAATATTTACACACACACACACACACACACACACACACACACACACACACACACACACACACACACACAATACTTAACAGGACCCCTGCATAAGCATGTGACCTTTACTGCTAAAGAACAGCATTAAAATTCATAGGACTCCACTGTTTATCTTTGTGACAGAAAGACCGTGTTGCTTTCCCACTTTCAAAAACCTGCCTCATTACAGTAAGTGAGTCATAAACAGCAGATTCTTGAAAATAAATTATTGTACTGTACATGAATATTCAATGCATTACATTTTCTATGAAAAAAGATATGAAAAAAATTTCTATGAAAAAAGATATACAAACATGAAAAGGGAAATACAAATAATATTTTCCAACTTACATGTTCTTTGATTGATTCTCCTTTTTTTGGCCATTGATGATCATCTGTAGTATACTGATTAATGCAAATTCCCATTCCACTTTTTAAAATCAAATTTATCTCTTTTGTGGAATTATGTTTCCTCTTCAGTCCTTTTGGTGCAAATGAGGCCTCTACAGTACTCCTCCACACTACCAATTACAGTCATGGAGTTTCATGTGGATATGATTGGCCTCTTTAAAGATGCACATGAGATTCATCACTTCATTGCTTGAGGAAATTTATATGACCACACTGAACTTAAGTCCATCTAAAACTCATTGTTCATTAATACATATGGCCTTAGCCATGGCAAAGTGATTCATGTAGAAGCCTCTGTTGTGTGAGCAGGTAGTAAAACAAGATTCTGGATCCCCTAAATAGAAAAAAGCACTTAATCACAACAGCATGGAGGTCCAGTTCATCAAAAATAATTGGGGATTATACTTGGCCTATTGCTTCAAAAGTAAATGAAATAAAGAAATGGAGGACAAGAAAATGCCATGGGTGCACAGATTACAATGTAGGTCACTATACTGTATGTTACAACTGGATATGTGGCATCCATGTTAACAACCATGCTATCACAAAAGTTAACTATAGCAAAAATACCAAGAAAATAATGAGGTCTGAAATAATGCTCTGCAACCAACTGAAATTTAAGTAACAATAGATATCTATCATCATAAAAATACAGAATATAGCTTACAAAATGTAACATAAAAACTGCATACTATTGCCTAGATTCTCAGTCATGGTCCTGGTGACAATACTGCATATGTCCCTGCTCTTCATCAAGGTTTAGAGACCTCCAGCTCTTGTTTGGCTAAACACACCTGATTAGCTAAATCAGGTATGGTAGAGCAGGGAGAGATGGGAAATATGCAGTGCTGTGGATCCTAAGGACCAGGTTTGATAACGTAGCTACTATTGGATTAAAGTGCACTGGTACCATCAACAATAACACCAAAGCAAATGACTGTAATCTAATGACACAAAATCCAAAAGTACAGAGATCTAAATATATTACAAATAACCAAGACACATTAAAAAACAAAAACAAAAAAAAAAGAAAAAAAAACAACCAAAAAAACTAATGGNCATTAAAAAACAAAAACAAAAACAAAAAAAAAAGAAAAAAAAACAACCAAAAAAACTAATGGTAATTCATAGTTAAACTCAATAAATAACTCAGTTAGTTTTAAAATATTTTGTTGTACAATAACACTCACAACCTGCAACTGCAAAGTGGCTACCTAAAAAATTTTCATACTAAAGTTAGAACACTTCAGATATGCGCCTTTGCTTCAGGGTGACAATGATAAAAGTTTCAGTCTTGGAATGAACTAATAACTTGGTACCTACTGTATGTCTCCATGGAAATGATTGAGTCAGGCATGCTAGTGTCTTTTGGGACACTCAGGTTTTAAAGTGCCTGAAAGAGGTGAAACTTGTCTTTGGTGAAGCAACAGATTTGGCAAAGGCAGAATTTCATTAGATTCAGTGTACAGATAGAGTACAGTGCATCTTCAAATAGACCACTATTTTGAAGATACAGTTCTGCAGAGGTGTGAGGCAACTTCTTGTAATACCTTCCATGGGGACTTCTTTCCTTTAAATACATCTCCCAATACTGATACAGTTGTTCTGTGCAGGTTACTTTGAAAGACAAGTATGTCTACATCAGCTCAAGTTTGGCATTTGGTTAGTCAAAAACTGACTTCTCGTCGAGTTCCACCACTCTTATTCAATTCCTGTCAAATCTGGTATTTTGGGTTCATATAACTCATTCATTCATCTTTTTCTGTTGCCTGCAACATCTATTTCTGTGATGTAATGATAGCATATAGGCTTTGCTCGCTACCTTACTTGCTTCAGTTTTTATGGATTTTACTTTGGACTACACCTCTCCCACCATACTGCTGCTATTTGCCAAATTTATTGAAATGAAAGCACAAGGCAAGTTTTAAATGCACCTATCATTTAATTTGTGTTTCCATTCAAAAACTAACATCTGATTCACTAAAGCAGCTATTAACATAATCACTTCCTGCCTTTCTACTAGGTACACTTTGTGAGTGAAGTGGAGCCTATAAAGGTAGAGAGGTCAGAGATGGGATTTGCTTATGAATCAAAATGTAGTAATGCTGAGATAGAAATACTAATTTTTGCTCTGCACATGTTGTAGCTGCACGCATGCACGAACACATTGAGTTCTTGACCATGCATTTGCACTGTGAGATAGGTGGGTAAATCTCTTTCTTCTACATCTTTAGCCAAACAGGAAATGTGCTCTTACTGCAAGATTGATGAACAGTAATTGCTCTGCTACAGGTTCTTTGTGTCTGGGCAAAGCACAGAACTATAGAACCAAAAACATAAAATTGAAATAAAAGGCAGAGATCTTTAGATTTACCTTTATCACAGTTTTGTTTGATTGTACGCCTCAAATATCTATCAATCAGTCATCTACAGTGCCCATGCATGACCTAGCAATCACATGTCACACATTATTCCCAGTTTATGTCCAGGGAATGTCACACTCTACTAATAGAACTATTTAATGGACTGAACAAAATGCACAGTCATGCTTTCGCCAGTAAGTAGAAAACAGTGAAGAAAGCAGTAGAAAGTAGGTAGGCAAATATCAATTATCTTTGTCCTGTGCCACAGGGCTGATATAAAAATGTACTTTTTAACAAAGGGCAAGACTACTCTTAATGGCATCCTTGAAAGTAAGTCCTAGCTGTGGCAACGGTTTGTGGCAATGGTTTGTGAGGATATATGGCTTACTATTTCCCTTGGGTCAAAAGACAACACCAAGTTCACGCTTCAGTCATCATTCTGGCACCATCTGTTCCAGTATCCTTTGTATTTATCTTGCAATACTGACACATTATGATGTTGGGAGGTGGGGAAGGTTGATTCTAGTAAAATCATTGTTTAAACGTTTGTAGAAAGAAAACAAATTTTCATGGATGAAACCACTAATATGAGAGAAACTGAACCTGATCTGAAGTGGATTTATAATAAAATGCATCCTACACCAAAACAGAAGGAAGCAGCTACAGTTTATTTGTATAGCCCAAAACTCTCACTCAAAGTGCTTTATAGGCCCACAATTCCCTAAATTTTTCCATAAAAAACAAACAAACAAACAGAAAGAAAGAAACAGAAAAGGCAACTCGAAGCGTAAGTTCCTGTCTTTGAATGGCCAGATGTGCAATAGGAGTCGCAGGTATAGCAATAGAAGAAGGTCTATAATGCAACAAAGAAGGCATCACCCAGCAAGTCCACAGTAATGTAGAAAATTCAAAAACACTCTAAAAAGTGAGTGAGAAGGTGAAGTGAAGTGAAAAGAGTACAATAGTCCAAATGGAAAATATTGTCCATGAATGAGTGCCAAACTTCAGGCAAGCCATATGTTAGGTGGGGGGTGGGGCTAACTTGAGGATGGGGGACCCAGGTCTGTCATGGGGATAGTGCAGAGAGGGCCAACACAATACGGTTATGCTGTGAGAATACTGCAGGAATGTTATTTGGTTACACTGGGGATTACAATAGATTGTTAGAATAGAATGAAAGCTATAATGAGATATTACAGGTTGTCATTATCATGACAAGTTGGTGTTATATTTAAATGTCCTTTTTCTTTCAGTAAAACTTCATTCTATTTTCTCTGTTTAAAGCCATGTAATTGTCACCTTGTCTTAAGGATTTTCATCTTCTTCTGGTTTTTCTTCCTTCTCTTCTTTCAAGAACCTGTCTCTCAGGGTCACGGTTCTTAAAATGTAACTTTCTTACCATCTTGCTCTCTTCAAACCTGTCTCATGTATGTCTGCCACATTATTGTGTAAAACTTCACATACATGTTCTGCCCTCATACACAGGCTTTGCTATTGATTGGTCATTCACCTCCCAAACAGGTGGCAACATGTCATATAAAAAGCCAGCAGGACCACTGTTTGACTAGCCTTTTCTCTCAGCTCTCCTTGAGTTACTTGTGTACCACAACATTGGATAACAAGACTCTTCACCCTCAGGTTGTGAAGACAGGGATATGCAGCATTTGCTGCTGTCTCCTTAGGACAGCCACTCCGCTTTCTTCTGCTGCCTCGGTTGGTGGCATGAGATTGAAGCTAACTGACTGCCTCCAGCTCCCCAGGGAGGAGCGAGATTCACAAAAGCTGCTCTCTCTTTCCATGCCAGGCTGGCACCAGTGAGAAAGCAGGCAGCATCTGCTGGCAAAAAAAGTTATTCTACAAAGCAAAACAAATAGAAGCAAACCAAAGTGAGTGAGTATGATGAAGACAAAGTTGACTGCACTTATCAAGAGCAGCCAGCTAAGCCGCTGAAGCTCATCTGTAGCAGAGGGTTTGTTGCACCTGCCCGCAGATGAATTCCATCATGCATTACACACACACAGAGTGGAAATTTCTGTTAAGCACCAAACCTCCAGCTGCCTGCATGCCCTACTGCACTGTGAAGTCTTTGCAATGTGACAGGGGGTCCTTCCTTGGAGGATGCAGTAAGGGTCTTTGTCCTCCCTTTCTCCTCTTTCTGGCCTTGCAGTCATGTGTGTGTGACTGCTAGAGCCCTGCACAGTCCCCAATTTTAGACCTGTACCTGACCCGGCCCTACACGATTCTGTCTGAACCTGACTTGAAGCCCTAGACTTAATGAAATTCTTGGCCCCAGCTTGACCTGAGGCCCGTGGGCTTTTTTTTTTTTTTTTTTTTAAGTTACATAAGTTTGATGTGTTTATAGGCTATTCAAAAGCTCAAAAACACTGAACCGCACACTTCAGCATCCAGCTTGGTCAATGACCACAAAGACCAAAACTGCATTTATAGAAAGCATTTTATTAAAGAAAGATGCAGCTGAAAAGATACAGTTGTCAGAACCGGAAGTTTAGCTCTTTTCAAAGTAAAAGTAGCAGCTGTCATCTGTTGCTGCAGTGTTCAGAAAGCAGCAATTGCTGCTGCTTTCTGAAGCAGATTTTGCATGCCAAAATGTGAGAGCAGCATCAGGAGGTGTGATTTGACTGTGATGGAGAGAGGAAGGGGGAAAAAGCCTGAGCCTGGACCGGGCCCAAGCCAGTGTTGTGAAATTCAGCCCAAAGCCCGGCCTGATTTGTAAATTGCGTCAGGGCCCGATGGGTCCCAAGGTTCGTGCAGGGCTCTAATGACTGCTGTATTGCAGATGTCAAGCCATTGTGCTTGCTAACAATACGGCCTTGCCATGCTTTGCCACCTTGCTGGGTCTATGACCTGTGTCCTGCGCCAGCGGTCCCGGCTGTCAGCTGAGGAGATACTTGAGGTCCAGGTGATGGCAGCTCCTCCAGAAGTCCCAAGCGTTTGCTGTTGATAGTTGTGAAGTGAAGTTGGTCATAAAAATCTCTGACTGGTTATACTGATGCTAAAAGAACAAGAGTGGTGTGCAGTCCTAATCATGGTGCTCTCCAAAGTCTCCCTCTGTGGCTCAGGCAGACCTGTTTAAGAGTAGAAGAAATACCAGTTCACTTTTAACCTTGATGAGGGTATTCTTAGTGTTGAGATTTGGGCAAAACTCAACTAAAACCTGGCAAATTAGCTTTTCTGTTTAAAAATTAAAACTTTTACACTTTTTAAAATACATTGTTAGTCATAAGTGATAGTTTTGATACAGGCCATTACAGAGGTATTCAGGTTGTTGCTTTTTTAAATGGATTCATGATTAGAAAGTTTTCTATAACTTTTAATATACACATTGCATCGTGTATTTTGTGTGTGTGTGTGTGTGTGTGTGTGTGTGTGTGTGTGTGTGTGTGTGGGACTGATACCCTCTTAAGCATGCTCAATGTCACACAGGTGGCAGTGATAAATTACATTACGTTCATTAATTAACACCTGGTGCAATAAACAGCAGGATCTAAAAAAAAAAAAAAAAAAAAAAAAAAAAGACTTTCAACAGACTGTTGAATATAAATACATAGATGATCTACTAACCCATTCTGAATGACATAATAGACTTTCATAAAAACAAAACTTTGTTTTTATTGCTTTCACTCATTGTTGAAATGACTAATGATCACATTAGGGTTGCTAAAAGTGAGAAATATTGTCAATACCCGTGTCAATATTTTATTCATGAGTATTGATGACATATTTTAGCTTGTGCAACAGAGAAAATATATCTACTAAGACCAGGAAAAAATAGAAATGATTTATGGAGATCCTTAAGAGCTAGGAAGACAGTGAATATATTACAATATTGTAGATCAGAGGGACATGATATACAGGTAATAATTTGATGATTTACATTAACAATATGAATCTGAAAGGGTGTTTTCAGACCTATAAGTTATTTGCTGTGGTTCAAATCAGGGACTAAATTATTTAATTTGGTACATTTTCACAGAGGAAAAATGCATGTGTTTGAGTTACATAAATTAAATGATCTTCACAGCTGTGAATTGTAACCGCTCCTGTTGCAATCTGAGGAAAGTGAGCTGCAAAATATTCCCAATATCAAGTATGTTGGAAAGAAATCACTTTGTGCAGATAGTGCTGTAGATCACTTTCATCAGCTGTGACAAAATGAATCTGATTGGCTGATAGAAGCCGTATTCTCAGCAAAGTGCCTCCTTGCAGACCAGCTAATATTGTGAAACTTTTCCAACTCGTTCAGAAAGGGCACACATGCACACACATGCACACACACACACCCACACACACACACACACACACACACACGTGAGGTCCCTCGGGACAAAGTTTTGCTTATATGCAGCTCTGCTTGTATATCTGTGACTCAGAATAACATAACATAGTTACCATTATAAGGAAAAAATAAAATCCATAAGTTAAATTTAAAAACTTTGGCTCATCTCTACAAAGACCATCTTTTCACTGGTAAGAGTAATAGCAGGTGATCAAATCTCAATCCTTGGCCCTCCTTCACATCTCTTATTCAGCCTCATGTGAAAAGGATTCATTCTTGTATTTGCTCTTGAATGACAAGGGTGGCCTTTCCTGCTCTCACAAGCTTAAAAATATATATATCATGCATCGGATCAGCTCCAGAACTGTAGAGATTGTGCTGACCTTGGTAAGTGCAACAAGGAAGAGTAAAAAAACAAAAAACAAAACTCTCCCTTGAAATTTAAATAGACTATTCAGAGCTCTCAAAGAAGCTTTGGCAGCCTATATAAAATACTCTGTGGTCATCAGCAACATTTTTTCAGTAAACACGTAAGATAAAAGAGCTTCACACATTAACAACTAGTATAAAAAAATGTGTCATTTTTAGTTGCCAATCTTGCTAATCCTCACTTAAAGGACCACACTGGTAATTTTACATGTTTTAGCCCAATACATACTACCCACATACACGTTATGTTACTAGCAATTTGCAAAACATAAAAGCATAGTTAGCTTTCCTGTTATTTTGCCAAATCCCCTAGCCTTTCAAAATCAAATGTTCAGGTGATATTCCCACCTTAAGATTCAATGTTTCGTCTGGTGACACATTTGCACGACTGAAGAAGGCACTCACTTTAATTTCTCAGTAAAGGCTGTCTTCTTCTGGACTATATTCCCTGGTGGAGACATACATTGTCTTCCCTGCAGCTCCGTGTTGGATCAGTTAAATAAAGTTACTTAGCGATAGTATTCACTGTAGTATTTACTTATCTCAAGTGTGTTTGAAGTCTCTACGAGTTGATTTTTTATTGCATAGTGGAATGAACTAAAGCTAATGGCAGTCTGAAAGGTAGGGAAAAAAACATTCTTAAATGTATTGCTCCCGGTAGTATTTTGGGAAATGGTTGTCAGTCATATAATGTGTGTGCAGGTATATTGGGCTCAGACATGCTAAATTGCCAGTACTGTCCTTTAATATCAGATTAGAGCATATTTCCCAAAAACTACATCTCCTTTTCATCATAATAAGTAAACATCCTCTTACTTGATGCACATTACATCAACATGCTTATCTGTAATATGGCACAAAAGGTTATACTTTGCCTTGTACAAACAAAAGTGTAACAACAATCTTACCATGACAAAAGACAATACAAAATGAGTTAAAAGGACAAAGAGCATCTATCAGTAGCTGTGGGGTCACACTACCTGCTTTTACTACCTGCTCTGCTGCTGTTTGAAAGCCCTGATCATTCACACAGGCAAACACAAGTAAGTTAATTTTTTGGATTGTTGTAAAGATACGCTTTGCAATTGTCTGTTTTGGAGGTATAATAGCAAAACTATACCAAAACACATAATACATTACTGCAGTCTGGAAGTTCAAGTTAAAACAGTTTTTAATCAGGGGTCATGAGTGAATTTTCCATTTTCAGAGATTATACATTTGATAAATATAATGCAAATTCTGCTGAAAGAAATAAGAATAGTATCTCTGATAAATAAAGGTTTGACAAGTTTTAACAGGTTTATAAAAAAAGATAATATACTGTATGCTGTATATACCCTGTTTGAATCTCTAAATTTCAAATATTGCAGGAAACACCCTGTATTTCTCAGTGGCACTTGTTGTCAGCCAACAACATTGCTATGACCACAACAGGAAGCAAGAACCAGTGGAGGTGGTGTTGGATAATTTTTTGCTTCAAGCACATTTAGTCAAGACTGAATGCAAAACAAATTTTAGAGGCAGAGCGAATGTAAAAAGTCAATGGAAGAATGGAATCAGATGTGAATAGACTCAGCTCAGCAGTTATCAGTTCTTTGTCTGGTTGGTGCTCTGAATAAAATCATGTACAGTATTCAACTTTATAGAGCTGGAAAACAGAAATTGAGCATGATAATGTCATTGGCATGTCTTCATTAAATATCATTTTTAAATAGCCATGACTTACAGCAAATATATTTCTGTATTTTTTATATATCGTAGTGTATATATATATTTATATATATATACACACACACTAATATATATAAAATATAGATAGATAGATAGATAGATAGATAGATAGATAGATAGATAGATAGATTTTATATACACTTGACTTGTGACAACCTTGTAACCCTCAATGATGTTGTGCTGCAAACTAAATTGTGTTGCAGACAGTGCTTGAAAATTGTTACTTTGGATAAAACATATGTTGTCACAAACATGTGACTGCAAGAGTGAACTCACAGATCTCGTGACAGATATGGAGTGAGAAGATATTCAATTTGGGCTGACGTGTTCCTTCCCCCACTTCAGATCTCTGTCACAAAGATATAAAGGAATATTATTAATAGAATATTAGGACATTAAGCACCACATTAGCACATTAAACATCACCTGACAACTCAGTTAGCATGGCTGCCATGTAGGTGCTATCAGTTGTGTTATTATTAGACTTTACTGCTTTAGTGTACAAAGGATTTTGTAAAATTCTATTCCTGATACATGGCATAATGCAAATGCTAATTGCTTTAAATGTCGATTGTGCTAATTGAAATTATTTCATGAGAGAGAGAGAGAGAGAGAGAGAGAGAGAGAGAGAGAGCACAGACAACATAACACTCTCACACAGGTTGTAAATTTAGTTTGTTCCTTTAAACAACCATTTAATTCAGTTAATTCCACTTTGTGCTTCATGAAGCCTCACCAGATGATGAGCGAGTGAGTCCTGTTGTTATCATAAATCATATTCAGCTCTCTTGGAAGACATCCAAGCCGACTTCAGATTAGCGATATGTGCAGAAACTTCACACCTTGGCAAACAGTTGAGCTCTATCTGTAATTTTCTGTTGCTTCTTCTCCCGTGTTCTTCTGCTTAGCCTGTCACACCAGGAATAGCAATCAAAACAGAAGGAGAAGAAGAAGAAAAAAAACCCTATACTTCTGTTACGGCATTATTTTTTGAAGCAAGATGGAAATATGCAAGTGTTGTAATGTTGTGTAATATATGCAAACATCATTTAACATCATCATTTAAATACTAAAACCAAAAAAGTCCTAAATTTTGTTAATGCAACAGAATGGATCTGAATCTGCACCAAAATGTTATTTGTTCTTTCCTGAGCCGTCAAGTTTTGTTGAAATTGGTTGCTAATGTTTTTGAGTAATCCTGCCAACAAATAAGCAAAAAGACACAGGTGGAAAGATCACCTCCTTGGTGTAGTTAATTAATAATGACAAATTAAATATTACCAGCTATTAAATTACCATTCTATATTAAAGTGATTATTATATTTTTCACCCTAATATTTTATTGTTTATAATATATACTAAATTAATTCTAATAATTTGTTATTGTTGTAGAAATGTATTAGTATTGTAATGTAGCATAACAAGGAAAAAAATGTAATCTAGTTAAGTATTTTAAAGCAACTTCATAAAAGTAAATCACACAGGCAACATTTCAAACAACTTATTTGAAAAATTGTCAACACCGACCTCAGTCATAAAACACAGTCTGACCAATATCAGACCAACATTTTGACAAAAAGTTTATGACCACTACAAAAACTTTATGAAAAGTTTATGATTGTTTCCAAAGTTGAATATGACAGAGGAAGTTAGTTACCAGGAAACACACACACACACACACACACACACACACGCACAAAGGACAAAAANAGGAAGTTAGTTACCAGGAAACACACACACACACACACACACACACACACGCACAAAGGACAAAAAAACATTACAAATATTGTGCCAAATACTAATACGAATATTGTACCATCTTCTTACAAAATTGGTTTATACCCCCATTTCTATGTGTTGTGTTTTGCAATCAAAAGTGCAACCTTTGACTTTTTTACTTCACAGAAGTGAACATTTTAATAGTTTGAACATTTCAGCAAAAACAAATCAACCCAATTTATCCGACTGATTTATCCTTTGATGAAACAAATTGCCACTAAGTCTTGTAGAAGGTGAAAGCAAAGCACCTTCATGGTTATGGAAAATAACTGTGACTTTGTCGCTGTGAATCACACAACAAAGACAGAATGAAAGAATTTCAGTGATTAATTATGGTGATGTAAATTCAGTTACTTGAGTGCTTCTTTTCAGAGCAGTCGTTAAAAGAAGTTAAAAGCTCTATTCTTTGCTTATGTTTTAGTTTGTATGGAGACATATCCTGATTCAAATACTGAAAGATGAATGTGGGCTTTAAATGTTCTCCTTGTACATAAGTGGTTTTTTGATCTACATTTTACGATGTGTCCATTCAGGTTCATGGAAAAACAGTATTCTATACTTAGTTTTACAGAAGATGAGTGCAGAAGTTCTCAACACAACATATGACGGTAGTCAAGGTTTTTTGTTTAGTCAATAGTCACCATGCTTCAACTGTGAGACTTTATAGTCCCTTATTATACTCATTGTGATGCTGGTTGTGTGGTAAATGATTTGTATACAACCATGATGTATACCTGTTATGCAACAACCATAAAATCAAAGGGGATTTCATATTATGGATATTCTTGACCTGCAGAATCAAGAGAAATGGCTGGCTGCTAACAGGAAGGACATGGAGTGTGTAGTGATCACTTCATAACAAATAAACTATGTAGGGTAAGCTACATGTAAGCTATGTAGGAATTAGCTACATGTAAGCTAGGTAGGAATTAGCTCAAAAGTGTGTGTGCATGTGTGCATGTGTGTGTGTGTGTGTGTGGGGGGGGGGGNGGGTACTGGTTGTTCATCTGTTCGTTTGTTGGTGAAGTGACACCGAATTAGCAATACTTGATCAATCTATTCTTCCAGCAATATAAATGACACACTTACCAATTCTGGGAGGGAAACTTCTCTTGGTGATCAGGCAGGAGGAGTTTCAGAGGCAATGAAAGAAATAACGAACTGTTCCAAAGTGAGGTAGCAAAAGGTGTGAGCATGAAACCACAGAACATCACTTTAAATTTGCAGAAGTCTTTGTTTTGCTACACTAAACTATGACACACAACATACAATCTGAGATGATGAAAGGGACAAAATATACATGTAAATGGTAGGCACACACGTGCACACAACATGAACACACGGAGAGAGTATGATGAATAATTGAGACTGAAATCACCAGAAAATTGGCAAAATGTTGGAAATCAGAATTGACTGACCTCAAAATGATGAACAACCCAAAAGACCTTAAAAGCAACTGGTAAATAGTTCAGCACACATGTAATCTAAGGGGGATTTGGACTTTGCTAGTCCAATTACTTTTAAGGCACCAGGTTAGCAGTAGTGAGGAGATGATATATTTGCGTGCTGTGGCCGAAGTGTCAGTATGAGTGGTCTTCTGGCAATGAGGGAGATGTAGTGGTGGTCTGATGAGATGAGACGGAGTGGAATCAGTCAAAACAGGAGGGGCAGAGTGAAGAACCTTGGACTGTAAGCGAACTCTCAGATGCTGCTTATGTAATGTATTTTCCCCAGTTTGAGTGTTGTCAGCCCCCAGGGGAGGCTGACCAATCCAAAAGTTTCAAATTGAACAAGGAGTGACCATTGTCACTCAATCAACTTGATTAGCATATGTTCTCATGGCCCTTGTTTTACAGCCTTAGCCATGTCTCTTTAAGATATTAAAGTCTCATAACTTTAATACAGTACGTGATCACAGGAAATGCTTTACATCAAAGTTCTGCTAATGAAAAGGTAAACTTAAAAACACCAAACATGACATACTTAAATCTAATAATGACCAAAACTAAAATGTCAGTGTTAATTTCTAAATTATTGATGTAATAAATCAAAATATAAAGCATGCACACAATCAAAATAGGAAAATGGAACACAGGTAAATGCATGTAAACATGCTCTTTGTGTGAGATGATGCATTTAAAAAAGCTTTTGTGAAGAGAGAGAGAGAGAGAGAGAGAGAGAGAGAGAGAGAGAGAGAAAGAGGCGTGCTCCTGACTTCTCAGGTGCGGTGGTCAAACAGAGTCTCAGGATGCGGGATGTTTCATCTGCATCCTTAATGCACTTTATTAATGGGGAAGTTATTCAGAGGGTCTGTGAGTCTTTATGATTATATTTTATTCCGACAGCATTTTGTCGAGGGGGAAATAACTTTATGTTGGTCCTGTAGATACAGAATCCAGTCAGGGATGCACATGCACATGCTTGTTTGAAGTAATAAAAACTGGTCAGTTCTTCATTTCTTTGAGTTTATTCAAATTCTGAGTTTTATGCTTTGCAGGTGATAATAGGGTTGCGTTAAGTGGAGGAGCCTTTCAGTTAATTGTCGCAGACTCACGTCTTCAAACAAGTGAAAATAGCTCTGCAAACAGGATGGCCCAGATGATAATTACGGCAGAATGATCAACAGAACACCCCAGAATTTGAAAGATCTTCTTAGGGGTTGCAGACAGGAAGTCTATGATCCAGAGGTCAGGATCACAGAAAGAGGGGTTTTGCTGATTTGACGGTTCATGTGATGACAAATGGTATGTGGAGTGGAGATTCATGTTATGCTCTGAACAAAGGCTGAGTTCCTACAGCTATAGTTTAGCTACTTATGTTTTTCAGGCACAATGCTGTGTTTCTGTGGTGTGTTATTTGGACCTCAGCTTATTTGAAAACAGTTTTCAATAAAATATGGCATTAGCCCCATTCAAAACAAACCATTAGCCTCATTCTCTCATTACCACACATTACCACACATGCATATTATCGCATGACAAAATCAGTGTCTTTCACTTTTCACTAAACACTACAGCTAGCCACTGTAGAAAATGAATTTAGGTTAGGAAACTGTTTAAACTATCGATTCTCAATATGAGTGGGCTGACTGTAAAAGCACTACAAAATGCTTTGCCAGAGTTTAAGAAAAAAATTATGTATAAACTTAAAAAGTTAACTGTTTCTCCACGTTTACACTAAAGTGTCCCTGAACAACTGTACTAATGTTATTAAATTGGTGGATTTGAGCAACAATAACAACAAGGATGGATATACAGTATGACGTTTTATCAGTGTATGGTATAAAGAGGACATCACATGATCTGTGATGTCATCTGAAAAACCTCTATTGATCTCAGCCTGTGGCAGTTTACACCTCACTCCACAGGATTATGCTCTCTAATGTAATGCTCTGCTTATAATAAATGAATGCTGAGACCATACTTTATATGGAAATCATCTAATATTGAGTATTTCCTGTATCAAAAATACCCACTGATATGCAACGTTCATGATTAATTGAAAAAAAAAAAAGCTACTAGTAAGAATACATTATACTCTGATCATTCATGTACAAAGCAGCATCAAGTTTCTCTGGTGTCCTGATCTGTTCTTAGCAGGTGTTCTGCTTATTGACAGTTTTCCTCTAGAGAGAAGGCCAATGTACAGTATGAGCCACAGATGAAAAATCAGTGTGGCCTGAAATTAACTGGATATTGATTCAGTGCAGAGCAGTCCCCAAGACAGCTACTGGAAGGTACACACACACATAGTCCAGCCGCCCACAGTCCTGAACTCAGACCAGAGACTTGGGATGTAGTCATTTGCTCTTACTTCCTACAATGTTTGTCCAGTCAAAATGCTGCAAACAATGGAACAATTAACAATGATGGAGCATCTACCAGGTAGTAAATGTTGATTTATCTATTTAAATGGGATTTAATAGATGTGTGCTGTGTTCAGGGTCGGGAGGGTTACTTTAAACATGTATTCCAGTACAGTAATTAATTACCTGCTAAAAAATGTAATCAGTAACATAATCCAGCTACTCCAGTATTAAAGTAATGTAACTTGATTAATTATTACTTATTTGGACTACTTCAATCAATAAGATGACTTTTATATATTATATATAGATTTTTATTTAAGTGTACAGGGTCCCTGACTTACGAATGTCCGACTTACTAACAATCCATACTTACGAATCGACCGCCATAAAGCCTATTAAATTAAAAATTTGAGTTACATACAATTTTTTGTAATAACAAATGATGCACTACTTTGCGACACACATCAAAACATTGCACGTCATCAGTGGTTCAGCGGCCATCGCCATTTTAAGTCGGATCACGCTCACTGTAAACACTGTGTTGTGTGTGTTATTCGTGTTTTGCCTTTTTTCTTGCTGTAATCCTTGTAACCATGCCTCCAAAGTGTAAATCTGGTGGAAGTGATAGTGATGCATCAAAGAAAGGTAAAATATATACACTAGATAAGCACCTTACGTAACTTCCCGACTTACATACAAATCCGACTTAAAGACAGCCGTAGGAACAGAACTCGTTCATAACCCATGGACTACCTGTATTCTGTAAAACAACAGGACAATGTAAGATAACATTAGGAAAGAAAATGGGGATACAAAAAGAAAATTAAGTCAGTAGGCCTTCCATTTCTAAATTAAATTATAGTCTTACAGAATAGTACAGTTAACAAAGCAAAAATAAAATCTGGTTCTTTTACAAAGTAAAAAAAAAAAAAAAAAANACTTTTTTTTTGTTTTTTTTTTTTTACAAATTGGGAGGAAAAAGATGCTAATTGACTCTTACAGTGTTGCTATTGCTACTACCTACAGTAGTTTTTGTTTTTGTTTAAGTTTGTTTTTGTTTAACACAGTTAGTAGTTTAATAACTAACAGCCATCTCTGTGCTCCATTGGGAGTCGCTACAATAATAATTGGTAGTTATGGTATTGAAATGCTGGCTAACATGAGCTTTGGCTATCTAGTTTCTGTGTAGCTAGCGTAGTGGTCGGTCTTACCAGCAAATGTTTCTTTAGATTAGACTAGATTAGTCTTTGAATGCTGACAGTATTTTCACAGCTGGAAGGCAGAAATTGCACTGTGGTGTTCTTCCACTTTTCTGCTTTAAAGACAAAATAGTGGTGAAACTTCCACAGTGGGAAAGCATCTTTTTTTTTTTTTTTTTTTNTTTTTTTTTTTTTTTTTTTTCCACTGGTGCATTGCAATGTTCTTACACAGAACAGCAGCTTTGAGAGAGATATTATGTGCACATGCATGTGTTTGGCAGAAAATGGTTCTATTTTCAAGCGTAATCCTGATAGTAATCCCCATTTTCTACTAAATGTATTGGTAATCTGATTACACTTTTTTCTCTGTAATTGTAATGAAATACAATTCCATTTTTTTTTTATTTTTTTTTAATGTATCCTGATTACGTAACGCCGTTACATGTATTCCGTTACTACCCAAGTTTGGCAGTGTTTGATACTTGCTTTGAACTGAACCACTGAGAAAACATTATGACATTCATTTTGTAAAGCTGTACCAGTGGAACATGTGTATCAAATTTGTGTCCAAAAAGTGGTAATTGGGTTGTTGCTGAGCAGGTTATCATGGATGGTTGTGCAGTGACAGCAGCCATTAAGTTGTGTACAGAGAGCACCAGGCTGGCTGTAGGCCTCCAGGGAGATATGTCAAAGCCTTTTAGTGGAAGAGGAGACGAGTGATGGAGCACCCCCCATCCTCACGTATCTCCCATTCAATGAGCATCCAGACCACTTAAGGAACGCCAGTGATTGGCAGCCCGAAATCTACAGACTGCTTATTGTGCTGCTAAAATGAATAATACATGCAAGGCAAAGACTTGTCTTAAAATGAACCCATGTATCAATAGCTACTGTATACACCACTGAGGTTAATAAATATTCTGGTGGTACTGCTTTTATAGTGATTTTTTATGGATCTGTGGTTTGTCTCTGCATGGCTGGCCACTTTTGTTTGTGGCTATTGTAATGAAGTGGCAGCTACATTTACACCAAAAGGATGGTGCAAAACACAGAAAAAACAGAACGTATGCAACAACATAAATTGACCAGAATATACAAAAAGTAATTTTTGAACTTATCAGAATTGATTAATTTTCAGTAACCATGGCTACTGTAAGTGTTGCTACAAAGTAATTGGTTCCTCTTATTGTTTCAGGCAACAAGTGGGTTCTATTACTGTCAAAGCTGAAGTAGTGTCCCTATAGTGTTGAAAATTGTTGTTTTATTGCAGCTGTATTCCATGACTTTTAACTTAAGTCCATAGCTGAACTAGAAGTAATCAAGTTTTTTAATGTGCTCGTACTGTGCCAGAGTCATAATTTCACCACCCCAAAATGTGACTGAAACACACTGACATGACCTTTTAATTGCTACAAATCACACTGATTGTTCCAACACTCACTATGACAGAAGACTGAGCTCACTGTAAGTTTATTACCTAATTCATTATTTAATTTCCTTGTATATGCAGTATGAGGTGTATTTCATTTAAAACAATTGTAATGAAGACAAAATGGCCCTGCCTTCATGTATGTTGTGCCCGTCTAGCTATTTTCATGCAAAATAGCCACACAGTGCACACAGGTGATTAGTATGCTGGCAATATCCATACTCTTAAGGTTCATTAGAACAGATAAATACATGCAGCACATTTGCAGAATGCTAAATTGTCTACATTTTCTAAGGGCAGAAACAGCTGTGAAATGTTCCTCAACAGGCCTAAATCTCATAATATTTCCATTTTAATAGCAGGATGAAGAAATCCAAACTGCAGTGTTATTCTGATTCACGAGCAGGCTTTAGGCTGACAAGATTAGCTTCTTCATCCTGTGACTCCTGCTTCACCGTCTGTGTCATGGTACCTAAGTAAACCTTTCCTCCAGCTTTCTGCAGATATATACTAAACTGTGGATTCCGTTTAGAACCATGAGATTACATCAGAGATAATCTCACTCAAACTACATCACATGAAACAAGTTCAACTTTTTAAATCATCATTGCAGATTGTTGATATGATATATGAGATCAATAAGAAGAACCTCATTGATTTACTTCATATCATTCTGAAAACATTTTCATTGCAGTGGAGAGAAACTATGTTAAAATTCAAGTAACATTTTAGTGACACCTCAGAATGCTTTGTGTT
Organism: Lucifuga dentata; assembly: GCA_014773175.1. Classification (NCBI taxonomy): domain Eukaryota; kingdom Metazoa; phylum Chordata; class Actinopteri; order Ophidiiformes; family Bythitidae; genus Lucifuga; species Lucifuga dentata. Next base: position 56,847 of record VXCM01002969.1, on the reverse strand, counting down.
GGTGGCAGTATTTAAATATGCAATTGCTATTGTTGCTAAGTATAAATAAAATGCTGTCGCTATTCTGACATGTTTTCCATCTGCCTCAACATGAAGAGCACTGTGTAAAATATGCATAGATCACAATAAGATGTATAGGATGTGCAAAGATTTTTGTAAGATGCATTAATGGAAGCCTGTTTATCTCTCCTACCCATTTACCACATGTTGTTATATCTGTTTAATTTATTTTAATGGCATTTCTATATTTTCCCTCCTGCTTCAAGAGGTAGAAAGTTTTGGCTTTTATTTGACAAAGTTTCCACTGCTGAGATTTAGATGACATCATTTGAAGTGCTACTGTCTAAAAATTGCATTCCCTACCCCTTTACTTGGTGGAGAGGACTGGGCTAGCTATTAAGTTTGACCTGATTGGTCCATTTCTGAAAAGTCCAGTTTCCAGTCTGAATGAATTATATAACCATGTGATTTGAGAACTTGACATGTCAAAGCACTAAAACCACCAGAAACATAGTGATTGCCATGTTCTTGGCTATTCCCTCCTATAAACTGTGTCTTTACAGAGGAGTGAACTGTGTGCCAGTAACCTGACTTACTTACTTAATTCAGTGACCTCTGCCTGGGATGCCCAGCATCAGTAATATTTGGACTTCAAGAAATTATACAAAAAGAGAAAAATTGATTTCACAATTTTCTGTTTCCTTCAGCTTTATATGAGGTGGAAGCTAAAGTCTGTGTTAATTTCCTTGATCCCATCACTGTTTCCTCCATTACATCCTATTACCAGTCAATAGTCTGGACATCTAGGAGCTCTCAAGCACAAGCGCATGCACGCACGCGCGCGTGCACACACACACACACACACACACATATGCATACAGTCAGAGCAGGGGAGGCTGGAAGAGTCTGTTCTGATCCTTTGGATCCTTTGATCTTGAAAAATGTTGTATCCATTTCTTTTTTTAAAATACTTTTTCCTTTTACCACTTGGACAGTAAAAGCTCACCTTTTTTAAAACTCAAAATCACTAAGCATGCCTCATAGTGGAAGATGATTTTGGTGTTCTTGTGGACATGTAGAAATGAAGAAATATATCTATTTTTTTCTATAGTTTTTTTTTTTAAAGAAGTTTAAAAAAAGTCCATATCTGCCATGTGTGTACATGGTTAACTACAAAGAATAATACTTTTTGTCCATCCATCCATCCATCCATCCATCCATCCATCCATTTCCCACTACTTATCTGGTGAATCGCAAGATGTTCACAGATGGGATACATAATCCCCTTAGCATATTCTGGGTTTGCCCTGTGGTCTCTTCCAAGGTGAACATGCTCGGAATACTTACCTGTCCAGGAAGCATCCTAATTAGATGCCCAAACCACCTAAGCTGGCTGAGTATATAATGTGTGATTGATTCTTTTTTTTTTTTTTTTTTCNTTTTTTTTTTTTTTTTTTACCACCTTTGATAATTCAAAGAGATATTGTTATGGTCTGTTACTGAAATTCTGACCGCTGAAGCATAGCATTACTAATTAATGCGGTTCATTTGGAACACTGCGCTAAAAGCATCAAGTCAAGCGCCATTCACTCAAGAAACACTGACTTTTTCATGAGTACTGCCATGAATTCATGTCTGCTTTAGAGGTTCTTTAGAGAGCAAAATATTTATATGAACACAGTTTAGAGAAGGAGATCAGATATTGATTTTACTCCACATATGAACCATAATTCTGGAGAGGATACACCATAGGCATTGCATCCTAATCAAGTATCGGGAGAGAAATACAGAGATGCCATCTGGTAGTCGAACTTTAGCCAAGCTGTTAAGAGAAATGAGTTTTCTCTGTGAGAAGTACAGGCCCTGTCAGCACTATGAGGCTCTAATTGCAACACCATAGCCTGCTCTCCCATGGAAAAGGCTGCTGTTGTTATTGAGCACCGTAGGGAAAGTTATAACAGCTACAAGAATTTTCCAACGGGTTTGTTTGTCATACATTTGACTTCATGGTTTGAAGACTACCCCTGAATCATGCATCAGCAAATGTGAATAGGTTTTAGAAGGTGCTGGCTGAGGGTTTACAGTGTGGAGTTAGCATGTTCTCCTAGTGTTTTCTGCCTGTTCCTGTTTCCTCTCACAATCTAAAGACACAATCTAAAGGGTTAGGTGAACTGGGAGAACAGTGGGTCTGTATCAAATGATAGACTAGTGACCTGTCCGGGAATAGATCTTGTGATAGACACCGAGCAGTCATGGGATATACAGTAGATCCTGTGATTGACTGGTGGCCTGTCCAGGATGTACCCTACCTCTAACCCCCTTTCTGCTCTACAGAACAGAAAATTCTAAAACTCAATTTATCAATATGACTTGATAAAAAAAATATTGAATCAGTTCAGGAATGGATGGTTTATCGTTTTGAATTTATTTTTGGTTTATTTAATAATTAATGACAAGGCACATGTGGATAGAGAGCTTGGAGTCCTTCAAGCCAAGAACAAAATGCTTCATTATTGTGCAGATTATACAGAACAAGCTAAGATGGAGTCACAAGGACCTGCTTGATGAATGAACCAGAATTCCAATTATACCACATATTAACAACTCTATGCGAACAGTGTGGCCTCTAATCACTACCTGTCAGCCTTGAAGCAGAAAGCACTGATCCTGCTGAAGCTGACACGATCTGCAGAGACGTTTTGCGCATCATACCATCAATCTCAGTTATTATCCAAAGGGAATGCAAAACAACAAAGGGGAGTAATCGCTTTCTGTCAGGCCATAAAATTTATTGGCAAAAAGTATGGCAGAAGACAGATATTTTCAGTATTCTACAAAGTGAAGTGCTGGCTTGTTATGGGTGCCATCGATTTTATGCGAGCCACCTTTATCTATCTGTCTCCTTTTAAAATTATTTGTAAGTATTAAGCATTGCAGGCAATATGTGATGAACTTTGAGGGATGTTGACATGTTGCTCTGAGTTCTACCACGAAAAGTAAGTGACCTCATGAGGACACTGTAAAGGTCAAAACTGCTTTTGATGAACCGAGAGGAACATCCTAACTTGTTATTTATTGAAACAAACTGAATTAGAGGACTTCATGGGTCAACTTAGGAACCGAGTCCAACCTGGGATACGTGTCGGCTGGGTCCAAATTTTATTCAGCCGAGTTAGGTTCAGGCAGAGTTCCTTGCTATTGCTAAAGATCTTAGGTTTGTGCCTCAGTATGTGTTATATCCAAGTGGATCCGTCTCTGATCGTGTGGTGTGTCATAATCACTCACTATTCTTTTCAACCAGTGCTGGTGATTATGTAATTGATGGCACATTATGCTGCTGCCAGTATTGTATTTTCTAACTATTTTGGTCCACATTTTGGATTGGGTATAATTATCCTTGGGTCCATGTTGGATCAATTTATGCATGTTGGTTTCAGGTAGGTTCTCTAAACTGAACCTTTTGTCTAGTAGTCTGAACAGTAATCTGAATAGAAAATGGATAAGAATGTACAACGTAATTAGCATTGGCATATATCACTGATCCTTTGACTGAGCAGAAACTAGCATGGTAATAAATAGTAATAAATATAGCAAAAAAAAAAAACAAAAAACAAACAAACAAAAAAAAAAAACTACCTATGTGTCTATATGTTTTCACACATGCTTCATTCCACAGCACATGTTCCAGTTTCTGTGGTTTTAATATAGCACATGTTATGTTTGTGTATGTGCTGAACATAATTCAGACAAAGCTTCAGTTTGCACTTGGCTGAACATGCCTCCCCAGTGGCAGATCCAGTTTGTTCTCAGGGATGCACAGGTTGCTGAGCAGAGTTAAGCTCCACAGATTCCTCACAGATTGTATACTCCTCCATTGTAATTTTCCTGAAAAAGCGTGGCCTGAGCACAGTCTCCAAAGCTCCAGCCCAGGACAGGCTGCTGTCCTGGGCTAGAGGGCTGCTGTTTCGCTGATGAGTTACTTTACAGGGCTCACACTGAGCAGTTGCCCTTACTTTACCTCTGTTGGGAACTCTCTGTTCAGCTCTTACATGCAAGCACATCTGTGAATGAAATGCTTGGGCTCAAGTCCAGAAAGCACTCTGTGGCAGGAGCAGAGAAATCCTTACCTTCAAACTACGCATGAGACCTCATGAAAGTGAATAGTAAAGAGATTTTTGAGCTTTACTCACTCAGTAAGGATTTTATTGAAAATGGTTGTGGTTTTTGAGCAACTCCCACATTTTTTTTTTAAAAAGAATTTTGTTGTTTTATATACTGTGTTAAAATGTATATTATGTGATCTTTTTTTTGTTCTTTTAAATTGTTGCTGATTTCAAAGTGGCTAACTAAGGGAGCAGGTGCAGAATGTTCTACATTCATGCACAAAAAATAAAAAATAAAAATAACACCTTGCACATAATTGTATATCATGAGTAATAGATGTTTATTGTTAATTTGTTAGATCTACATTTTACAAATGTTTTGGGCATAATGTGTTAATTTGGACAATAATCCCTTGTATAGTGCTCACAATTTGCGTAACACAACAAATGATCACAATGGGTGTGGCAGGTTTGAAGGATGGGCAGGGTGGGTATAAATATTGCTCAGGATGAATCATTTGTGTCATTCAAAACAAAAAAAGACTTTTGTGAGTTTTCTTGAATTGCTTCTTCAAATGCCCCATCTTCAAATGCCCCGTCCCAACCTCTCACTTATTGAGCACCCATGGGACCAGTTGGGCAGAGCGGTTGCACAACATTTGGGCTACGTATATTATTACAGTAAAGGACCACCTCTCAGCCAATCAGAATCCATCAAACAAAAACCACTATCAAGATGGTAAGGTGTACATCAGACTGACAACACTCATATTGTCAGTTAAGCATGGATGGCTACAGTTAGACCCTCAGGAATATGTGCTAATTCTTTGCTTAATCCTTTTTAGATGGATCATATTACAGTAAAACACTTTCACACAACCACTTAGAACCATTTATAGTAAGGGTTCAAGATTAATCTCCCTGAGTCTTACTGTCAACAAGTGGTCCATTTGGAGCCTTGTGAGGAGCTAATGAGGAGTCACAGACCCCTTTTATGGCTTCTGTTAGCACTTCTATTTTTGTAATTTATTTTTTTTTTATAACTCACATTCTTCACCATCTCAGCACTGTGGGCTTTGATTACATAATATTCTATTTCTGCAAGGTTGAAAGAAACAGTTTTTAATGTGCTGGACAAGTTGGGTATTGAAGCATCAGCCATCCAGACTGAAAAATTCATTCAGTAAAATAATATCATAATTTATTATTCTAGCCCTATTTAGCCATAGCACGAAACCTTTTATGGAATATATTTGAATGTTTTATATACAGTAATTTAACAATTTAGCACACATACGTAATATATGAAAATCTATCAGAGCAGCACCCTGTGATCACTTAGGGTTTCTCATGTGTTAACAGAGTCAGCGGCATTGTGTTAATTAAAAATTCCATCTGCTCTGGAGACTCAGTATATTCTCGGTGATGGAAAACAGCTTTTTTTTTGTAATATCCTCAGTGTAATCTCACAGTGAAAACTGAGACTAAACTCAATCAGTTTAACTAACGAATTGCTGTCAGAAGTGGGACGAGCTATAACATATCAATGTGTTCCTTTTCTTCTTCTTTTTTGAGAAATCAATCTACTATAGCTAAAAACACAAAATAAAAATTGAAATGTTTTTTTGGTACTGCACATACTGCTATTTCAAAAGAGGCAAGGTCATAGAATGAAAAGAAAGCTGTTTATGCACAAAATACTTCTTATGCAATGACAGTTGCCAGTCACAGAGGTCAACCGCTGATTAAAAGTTCTCCCTGGGCCTGGTGTTGCTGAATGCTTCAACTCCTACAAACCCTGGAAATCAGAAGTCACCTTAAGTGTCAGAACACAACTCTCCAGGAGCTCAGTTGCACAACATGAGAACTGAAAGAAACAATCACGTCTCTTACACTGACTGTATATAGCTAAAATGCTTACCAAAATCACTTTCTTTATCTCTGTATTGACAAAATGTTCTTATTAAATGTATCTAATCATATCTACTACATGATTACTGTGTTGTTCTTTTTTTTTGGCATNTGGAGGCAGATGATTCGCTGTGGTGAACCCTGAAGGGAAAGCCGAAAGGAAAAGAAGAAGAAGATTTTTTCTAGATCTAAGAATTTTCCACAAAGTAGAAAATTGGCAGAAATGTCCAGATGTTCACAAGCTAACATTTGTCATCCTGTCTCATAAAGGATTTTTTTTTTTTTTTTAACATATCTGCATAATATTCACCGCCAATGTTTTTCAATTTAACTTACAATATCCACTTGTGGCAACTAAAGCATGATTAACATTCATTGGTTAACATTTAACAAATTAAAGGTTAGGGGAAGATTGGAGTCACAGTTACTGTAAATAAATAATGGATATTTACTGAGTCAGGACCATGGGATCCAAAATGTAATCTTCATTGGTCAAATTCTTTGTTTTGTGCTTTGTACACCTACCCACCTCATTCTAACTTCGTTCCAAAAAAAGCAGTGGGAGATATTTGACAATGTGAATTTCCTCCATGGTGAAAAGGTGAGTGAGTGCAATTCTGATATGAAAAAAAAAAAAAATAATAATAACATTAACACTAATAACACACTACTGTAATAACAATAACTAATAACACAAAAGTAATATATATATAATAAGTATAACTTCATTTTTGATATATTTCACCTTTTCTCAGGGCAGAATTTTATAACATGAAACAGCTGAAGCCCCTTGTCTGATTGTCTAATTTCTCAGGAAAATAATTTCTAATCAAACACTGGACAGACAGCCAGACAGACAGCCAGACAGCCAGACAGACAGACAGCCAGACAGATAGATAGATAGATAGAGAGATAGATAGATAGATAGATAGATAGATAGATAGATAGATAGATAGATAGACTCCATATGAGGAGAAGACTGAATGATCCATTCAGTGTGAAATATGATTTAAGCCTCTTGAGCAAAGTGAGAGGTCAAGAATGGTTGATAAAAGTGAATAAACTAGAGGACAGAGAGAAATATTCTATATTGACCTTGTATAAGTGGGAATGTGCCATGAAATGAGTTTCTGAACATGGGGATATTTTATCTAATGCAAAACAAGCAGAAGGCTAAAGCCCTTTGTAGATTTTCTCATGAACAATGCTGTGACTGGCTCCATTCATGCTGGGATTCATGCAAAACATGGTGATCTCTCTCTCTCTCTCTCTCTCTCTCTCTCTCTCGTGTNATGCTGGGATTCATGCAAAACATGGTGATCTCTCTCTCTCTCTCTCTCTCTCTCTCTCTCTCGTGTATGTGTGTTTATTTGTTTGCTTGACTATTGGCTTTAAAAGAGTCAGATTACATTTTGTCAAATCAAACCTCTTTTCAGTAACAGAAGATCTGAAGCAGCACTACGTAATCTGCAAACTGAATTCCTACATTAATTTCTGTGTGGAGAACACCGTACCAACAAAAACTGTACGGTGTTTTCCAAACAACAAGCCGTGGGTGACCAAAAACATCAAGATAACCATTAATCTGAACAAGAGGGCCTTTAGGAGTGGAGACAGAGAGGAGATGAAGAGGGTTCAGGTGGAACTGAGGGAGAAAATTAGAGAGGGGAAGGAGTGCTACAGGAGAAAGCCAGAGAGGAAACTCCAGCAGCACAGTACCAGAGAGGTGTGGAGTGGAATGAGAACCATCACTGGCTATTAAAGTCACAGCTGATTGCTGAAGATTTGGAAAGAGCCAATGAGTTAAACCAGTTTTTTTTTAACAGATGAGGAGACTTTTGATGAGGAGACTGCTGCCCACCACCACACTACCACCACCTTCACCATCCCCCCTCCCCACCTACTCGCAGGTGACTACACCGTCTGCCCTCCCTCATCCGCCTTCTCCTCCCCTCTTTACTCTGTCCCCTTCCAAGAACACTTCAGAACCTAAAACATCAAGCACATGGACCATCACAGCAGAACAGGTTAGAAGAGAGCTCAGCAGACTTCGCCCAGGAAAAGCGGCAGGACCTGATGGCATCTGCCTGAAAGTGCTGAAGGGGTGTGCAACCGAGCTGTGTGGAATTTTCCAGCACATTTTCAACCCGAATCTGAATCTGCAGAGGGTCCCTTTGCTCTGGAAAATATCCTGTCTGGTCCCCATACCCAAGAAACCACACCCAAACACACCTAACGACTACAGGCCAGTGGCACTGACATCCCACGTCATGAAGTCACTGGAAAGACTGATCCTGACACTCCTCCGGCCCCTAGTTCACACATCATTAGAACCCCTGCAGTTTGCCAACCAGCCACGCATTGGAGTTAAGGACGCTGTCATCCTTCTGCTTCATCAGGTCTGCATTCACCTGGATGGTTCTGGTAGCTGTATGAGAATCATGTTTTTTGACTTCTCCAGTGCTTTTAACGCCATCAGACCTGCCTTGCTGAGGAGTAGGCTGATGAGGATGAGGATGGATACTCCACTGATGTCCTGGATTATTGATTATCTGACTAGTAGACCGCAGTATGTGAGGCTGCAGAACTGCATATCTGATACTGTGGTGAGCAGCACAGGGGCACCACAGCAGACTGTTCTATCTCCTTTCCTGTTCACACTCTACACCTGTTCACACTTCAACTACAGCTCACAGTCCTGTCACCTGCAGAAGTTCTCCAATGACTCTGCTATAGCTGGATGTATCAACAGCAGTCAGGAGAATGAGCATAGAGGTGTAGTGATCAACTTTGTTGAGTGGTGTGAGCTAAATCATCTGTAACTCATCTCCAAGATGTTGAGTTTGTCTCCAATAATTTAGACATTGTACACAGTACTCAGATATGCACCTTATCTTGCCTCAGCTTTGTGGATCTGTATACTTATATTTGTATATATTATACTATACTGTATATATGGTAGTTTTAGTATGGTATATAATTCTTTTTGTAACTTTAATTTGTATTTTTTGCATTAGCACTTCTTGACTTTATAGTTTTTATTGCACCTTATGTAACTTGTACTATTGAGCAACCTTGGCACAATAATTTCTTATCTTATCTTATCTTATCTTATCTTATCTTATCTTATCTTATCTTATCTTAGTTTAGCTTAGTNTCTTATCTTATCTTATCTTATCTTATCTTATCTTATCTTATCTTATCTTATCTTAGTTTAGCTTAGTTTACCTTACCTTACCTTAGCTTATTTACTCCAGTGTTATATACTGTATATTATGCTTTGTTGGCTACTTACACGTGACTACATGTAAGTATGTATATGTATATATATATATATATATATATATATATATAGAGAGAGAGAGAGAGAGAGAGAGAGAGAGAGAGAGCACATACATATCTCATAAGGCTTTACAGGCATGCAATAGCAAGTTCAGATCCAGAAAAAGCTTCCAAGAATCCAAGAATGGCTCTTACTACTTAGTTCCGATCTAGAGCAAAACGTGGAAACTAACTCAGCTTAGAATGTGGAAATGAAAGAGTTCATGGAAAAATACATTACACTAAAAAGTAAATTCATATTTTTTTTTTTTTTTTTTTTTTAGGTTACTGTATTTGTAGTAAGGTACTTTTTTCATGGAAATGTATGTTCATCTATCTCAACTTAGAATGTGGAAATGAAAGAATTCATGGAAAAATACATTACACTAAAAATCAAATTCATATTCTTTTTTTTTTAGATTACTGTTTTTATAGTAAGGTACAGTACTTTTTTCAGAGATATGTGTGTTCATCTGCATTTAAATGACATACCTTGAGGGAAAATAAACAGAGGGCAGCAACCAAATTGCTTTACAAAGCAACTGAAAATTATACATTATGAAATTATTACTCAAAAATTATGTGTGCTTTTATGTGGAAACGTGGTCTGTGTGAGCAAATAAGTTTTTCTTGTTCCTCATGTTACAAAATTCATTAGGCACTTAAGAGAAAAAAATATATAATTACAGTAGGTACAGTCCATAGCAGATTAGGTCTGACTGCTTATCTTTTCTGTTCACTTTCACTTGCTTGTCTTTACTCTCACAGAACCATAAGTATAAAACTAAATCCATTAAAATTAATAAATGAACCAGGTACTAATGGTATGTGTGTGTGTGTGTGTGTATATATATTTATATATATATATATTATTAAAGCATTCTGTACAGCATAATACTGTATTTTGAGTATTATGGATGGTACAAGGAGTTCAAACATTTTATTCTATTCTATTCTGCAACTTTTTTTTTGTTTGTTTTTTAAAGCAATCAAAATGTAGCATAATGCAGTGGTTGATTCTCCCGGTCTAGTGTGGGTGGCTGGTTAATTCACCTAGTATATGATGCTTCTCATTTGGTTATCTGCATTTTATAACAGCCAGTTATGTATGTTGATGTTTTTGCTCTTCAAAAGATTCTCATCTTCCAAGATTTTCTTACATTTTCTTTGCATTTGATATGAAATATCTCCCACATGACAGTTTTAAATGAGCAGGTTTGGCACTGAGTAAAAAAAATGGTATTTTTAACATTTTTAAATACTGGTGTTTCGATGGCACACAATTTTCCCGGGCCAGTTTTTGCTCACAACTGTGTTCAGTTCAGACATAAAAATATAAGGAACTTTCACTTGAAGGTAGGTTACTGTAAGCAAAGACAGAAACACATCTCTAACTTAGACAAAGATCCATTTAAATTGTCTTATCCTGTTTGGCCACAGAAAGGGTAAATGCTACTGCAGGTGGCAGCCTGATGAATGAGTAGGTCATAAAAAAAGCTCAACATAGGCCACACATTATGACCGGGTCGATTGGTTGATCGCAGGCGTGAAATTGCTGTCACAGATCAATGGCTAACTAATCTGGGGAAAGGATGGATCCAAATCACAGGGTCTCTAATCAATGATGATTAATTTTCAACAACACTCACATTTCCTCAGTAAGACACTTGATTGTGTGCAATTGGATAATTACCTGTTTCCATATGAGATACGCATTTTAAGCAGATGGATGACAGGTTTCGCTACTGATAACAGCCTCAGTATGACTGATTAGTGTGAGGTTAAATATATTTTAAAGGTGGATCATTGGAATGATGTTTTTTTTTTTATGGAATATTAACATCATAGCTACAAATAAAATTTAAGTGACACGGTGAATTAATAACAAATATGAGTCAAAGCTTTAGGATGAAAGGAAGGCATGTTGGCCAATACAAATGGTTGAACCTTTTGAAGGACCTGTAATGAGAAATTCTAATGGACAGCCATACAGGGTATATTGAGTTGTCTGAAATTGCCGCCTTCAATCATGACTATTGATAAGTGAGCAGTGTTTAGTAGATAAACTGAACATGTCTTTGTGGATTTCAGTCTTTCTACATTTTATTGAATCACTTTTGCAGCTTGCTCTGGCATTTGGCAGATTTATATATTCATATTCACATAAAGCATAACAAAAGCTTTTGTGAGCAGATTTTTGTTTTGTCATTCACATATTTTCACACATCTGCAAATGCCCTTTACTTTTATAGTCTAATGGTGAGAGATGGTGAAAAAGGCAGTGTGTATATCTGATGAATAAAAGCACATGATGCTCTGCAAGCTCACCTACCTTTATTTGGGAATTATAGTTGTATTTATTAACTTGACGCTGGACAGCTAAAGATGAATGTCTCCTCCCCTGAGCTATGGCTCTAATTTCACTCACCTTGAGGGAAAGCTCAACATAACAGATAAAGTTATGGTTAATTATTTTGACACATTACCTTGACACTTCATCCAAAATTAGTCTTTTGAGTATCAAACATTCCTGTTCCTCTGTAGGCCTGGAAGATGGTAGCAAAAAGATTCCTTATTGGCAAAGAACAGCAGTCATCTTGGATTTATGTTGATACAGTGGAATCCAATCATGAGCATTAAAACAAAAGAAATATTTTCCAGCCACTCTTGTAATTTAATCCACCTTTCTGTTCATCCATGTTCATCCATAAACTCAGTACCATATGTTCCACTACTAAAATATGGCAAAATCAACTCCTTACACATGGCCACAATCAGTTAAGGTGAAGGTATTTAAGAAGTTGTAAAATATTCCATCATGTTCATGCTCTCAGTAGTACAAAACACTGATGTAATGCAGCACTTTATGAGGCTTTTCATCTATTTGAAATCCTTCTCCAGCTTATGTGGCTCTCTTCACCTGCTGCTAGAAGCCATTTTACCAAACAGCCAGATGTGATCAAAGGGGTCAGATTTCTGTCTTGATATAACACTCACCGCGAATATGTGAGGTGGAAGAAATATGGTCACTGTAATCATTTTTCCTCTCCCTACTGGTCGTGAAGTGTTCCCTCTCAAGTCCACAGCCATCATTGTGGCATTTCTTTCCACAAAGTTTCCGACAGCTCACACTATGCGTAGCAAGGTCTTTCCTCATGTACTTTTCTATTGGCTGAGTAGTGTGCTGATTTTGATTCTTTTTTACAGTTAAAAAAAAAAAAAAAAAAAAAAGCCTACAAGCAACAACTAATATCCTGCCACATCTCAGAAATTAAAATAACACAAAAAAAAGGGAATTTTATGCTAACAACAGTGAAATTTTGGAAAACACTGAACTCAGACTGCTGAAATCTCAGTCAGTTTAAGGTAACTTTGAAAAGGATTTTCAGCCTTAATTTCTTACAGTGTACTCACACTCAAGCTTTTGTGTGTGTGTGTTATCACTGCTTCAGAATGAGCAGGAAGGATTACAGCAACCAATATTTCTTTCACACATACACGTGATCAGTAAGTATTACATCAAGATAGACCTTTAAAAATCCAAATATATATATATATATATATATCCCTTAAAGCTGATGCTCAATCTTCACTTTTCTCAGACATTTTTAGGATGAGCGAATTTGTTTTTGATCCAGTGTTGACCATGGGGTGTATCACCTGACCAACACAGCATTAGTTGAGTGTGCTTGTGTATTTGTGAGTGTGTCACCTCAAGATACCATTTGACAATCTAGTCACCTCAAATCTTCTTAACTTGGCCGTTGACCTGTAATGGGAGGACATGAATATCAGGGTGTGGTCCAGAGATACGTGACTCCCAAAAGGGGAGCTCAGATTACTAACATATGGCATCTCTCCACTTGGAAGTGAGTTGCTTCCCCAAGTGAAGGAGTTTAAGTATCTTGGGGTCTTGTTCACAAGTGAGGTCAACATAGACTGTAGGCAGATTTGTGCAGCTTCTGAAGTAATGATGTTACATCGAACTGTAGTGGTGAAGACAGAGCTGAGTCTGAAGGCAAAGCTCTCAATTTACCAGCAATCTATGTTCCAATCCTCACCTATGGTCATGAACTTTGGCTAGTTACCAAAAGAATGAGATTGCGAATACAAGTGGCCAAAATTAGTGTTCTTCGAAGGGTGGCTGGACTCACCCTTAAGGATCAGGTGAGGCGTACAGACATCTGGCAGAGGCTTAAAGTAGAACCTTTCCTCCTTCACATTGAAAGGAACCAGTGAGGTGGTTCGGGCATCTGATTAGGATGCCTCCTGGATACCTCCCTTTGGAGGTTTTCCAGGCATGTGCAACTGGGAGGAGACCCCAGGGCAGACCCAGAACATGCTGGAGGGATTACATATCCCATCTGGCTTGGGAACACCTAGGAATCCCCCAAGAGGAGCTGGAGAATGTGGCTGGGGAAAGGGACATCTGGGCAACCTTACTTTGCCTGCTGCCACTGAGACCCAGTCCTGGATAAGCAGAAGAAAATGGGTGGATAGATGGATGATCCAAATCAGTTTCTTTTTTGCTGTTATACACTGCTTTTTATATCAAAACCTTTGACAGCCAAAGGAAAACCTTCAAATGATTTAATCATAATGTAAAAACAAGCAGGATGTCAGCATTTCAGCATGGAGCACTATACAGCAGAGATTATATCTGACTTGTTTTGATTTTGCCAGTTGTGCTCTTAATGTGAAGGATCAGTTTTACAGCTGATGTGGATGAGGTGATGCATCCATTCTTTAAATGATGGTGCTTTCAGTGGAGCAGCTTGAAATCTACCCGATGATGTTTGCATTATTTGAATGAGAGGGCTCAATCTGTATGCCAATCACTGAAAATGATATTTCATCAGTTGCTAATAACTAGCCATCAGTTGCTAATAACTAGCCAAGGAATGTAACACTGTACAACATATATTAGAAATATATTCAATATTGTAGTTAGAGCAGTCTGGGCAGGGGATCAGAGTGTGGAAACTGTGCATGTGCTGATGATGCGAGGAATCTTTGAGTGGAGAGATTTAGGTGTATCTAACACTAGACTGATTATAAATGGTCACAAGAATTCACAGTATGATATGTAATTGACCTTTCCATGGTTTATTAATGCTGATATATTCTGTGCAGACCACAGCTCATTTAGTCTGTGTTTGAAATCTGGATAGAGGAAAGTACATGAAATAAAAGCATAATGTTCATCCTGGCAATGCTAGCATGAACTTTACATTGTATAGCAGTTTAATTTGGTGAAAAGCAGATCTCCTTTTAAATTTAACATTATTTGTCTGATAATATATAGATACACCATATATATATAGATATATATATATCTATATATATAGATATATATATACACACACACACACACACAATAGCTTCTACAAGCAGTTTACAAAGAGAAGGGTGATTTTGTCAGGATACAAATAAAGCATAACAGAGAATAATCATTAAAAAATCTCTCATGAGTTCTTGCTAGTCATTTGGATCAGATCACCTCATGTGATAGAGAGTCCATTAGAAAGACATAACACACAGCAGCTGATCAATCATTGGTCTAGAACTGGGTTCAAATCACTGATGTCCACGGCTTTAAAGCTCAACTGTATGATTCTCAAAACAGCAGTTTGATAAGTGGACAAAGTGAAGGACACCTGCTACAGGAAGAGAAGAAATAAACAAGGACTCAGCTGTCCTTTTTATGTGGTTGACCCATATTTCTACTTTCTTCAACGAGGTTTCACCATGCTGAGACATATTAAGAATGAGCTGAGAACCCAAAGTGATCTAGAGACATCCCAGTAATGTAAGACAATTAACACCTTTACTGTTTGATAATGTTTATCACTCATTTAATGGGTAGTCCGACAGTTTATCTGGTTTAGGGTCAATGCTTTGCCAATCAGTAATCTTAGTGGCTATGTTGGGCTGGGTGTCAAATTGCAGAGTGAGTTTTGTGGCAGTTGGCATTTAATCATTATTCAAATTTGATAAAAGTAGCAGACTGATATTTTGAGGAAAATTTTGCATTTTATTATGATTCATCAAAGAAAAGCACAAACAGATGTGTAAGTAGTCAGTCATTTACTGGTGTTCTTAATCCATGTTTAGAACTGATGATATTACACAGAACACAAAGCTGCCTCACTGCAATCTCTCAGCCCTCTTGGAAGAGGTACCATGACAGAACTCTCATTATATGAAACTCAAGATAAAACAGAGAGAATGCTCCACTATTGCTGCATTCTCCTCTGTAATGATCCTATATATACTGGAGCGTGGAGGTGTGTTGTGAAGAACTCCCTCAGATATCATTAGCTGCTTTGCTGTGATGAAGAAGCAGGCATCATATCATGTAATCTTCTCCTGAGACACTATTAATTAATAAGAGCTCTGCTAAAGAGGCCCTCCTCCACTTACCCTCTCTGTGCTTTCTTGCAGGAAATCGATTTGTGTCTCTCCTGCTGCCAATGTGTCTGGCGGACATCTTTTACAGTACAACTATCACGCCATGAGCAGTCTGTGTGTCTGTTGCTGAAACATGCAAGGGCAGATGACACCTTCTGAGCCAAGGATCACGTTTCTGCTTCCTGCTCTGCTTTCTGGTGGAGTTACAAGGCATTAAATGGGCTGTATTTTTTTTTAATTGTATTTGTATTTAATTATTGTAATTAGTTATTTCTCTGGGATAAGGCTTAATAATTTATATAACATAAATGTGCCAGATTTGGCCAAGGGACAGGCCAAGGAACAGGCCTGCTGAAGACTGCATCTCCTTCTTTTCCTCAGCCCTGAGGAGGGTTACATGCACCAAACTCATCCTGTCACAGAGAAATAGCCCCAAAGTGTGCTCTTAGCTTGATTTCATTCCTGCATCTTGAGAAAACAATGTACAGGGGGAATGCATATCTCGGTAGAGGTGGGAATGCAATTCTTTGCAGGGTTGCAGGCACAACACCTGAACGGGCACGGCCCCTCTCTCAGAGTGAACCCATTCCAGAGCAGAATCTAGGCATTCCCAGGCCAGATGATATATGTAATCCTTCTAGCATGTTCTCCAGCACAGCAGTTTATGCACAGGACTCTCCCATTGGTGCTATTACTGATTCTGTTACTGTCTCCTTCTGGATAAGGTTCACCACTCACGGATCTCTTTTTCTGATAATTACTGGGGTAGCCATAAGTAATAGCCTTATCCACACCATGTTTTAATAGATAAGTTTTTACCATTATTAACTCTAACACCTTCCATCTGTACTCATGCAGAATGTAGGCTGTATAAAGAGGGAAAAGATACTGTCTGAGTGAAAGACATTTGTGGCTTATTTAAGCTTGCATTGTGTTTACAGCTGATTGCCAGTACAGTGAAACCAAATGCAGTCACCTCACGGCAGATACCGCTCAACAATTTTGAATGTGGCCATTACTTAGCAATGTTTTTTATCTCTCCAGAAGAGCACACTGTTACATTGAATTCACCATCCCAAGACGCACTGCTTGAAGAACTGTATCATTTACGTTAAGTTATTTCGAGTCCTACAGTTAGTACTGTACTTCAAATTATCAGAATTGGTGCTGATGCTAGTGATATATACATTAGGTTTGAAATATTAATTTGTTTGGATACCTTAATTGACGTTATGACACATTATGAAGTATCACATTTCAATAAACGCTGTTAGCATGTGGGTGAATGCCTTATCAGTTGGTGAATTTCATGGCAAACCCTTTCACATAATGCCAGATGTTAGCATGAGCTCTGAGATTTTCTTGTCTCCATTGTCCTCTATGCTGCTGAATTATATTTTAGTAGGTCATTATTGCAATGAACTGTTTGCTTAATCAAAATGAGTCTTTAATATACATGTGATAGACTGGCAATGGAAAGACACAAGTAAAACTGCCAGTATGCTTCCAGTTATAGATTGTGCCTTGTTTTTCAATATAATTTGTCAAAATCCTGCAGCTTGTCATGAAAATGTGATGTTTCAGAGCACAATGTCTGCAGTAAAAGTCTAATAATCTTTATAGAAATATTTTCGTTTACATAATATTCAAAACCATGAACAATAGTTCATGGTTCTGTTGGTGGTTTTGTGTGCATGCAATGTGATTACAGGAAAAAAATCTTCACCATCCTTCATCATCCTCTTCAATCTTCTTGCAGTTGCATTCACTTATATTGAGTGTGTTTGTGTCTCGACATCATATACATCTGTGGTCATATATGTCATACAGTATATCACGTCCAGATTGCCACATATCCCATCTCCCTCATCATCTTTCTTCTTGCCAAATATTGTGCCACACATCTTCTTCTTGCCACACATCATGTGGTAATAATTCAAACTGACACTAAAGAAAAACTGTCACATGCACTAAGGGAGGAAAGAAATTACAAATTTTACTGCAATGTTTTGTTTCATTTGTTTTTTTTTTGTTTTTTTCTTTTTTAAGCTGACAGTAAAGATCAACAACACCGTAACAGCAGNGTTTTTTTTTTGTTTTTTTCTTTTTTAAGCTGACAGTAAAGATCAACAACACCGTAACAGCAGTGACAGCAGAATGCAACAGCAAAACAATGTAGCAGAATTACTCTAAAACTAATGAACACGTCAAAAACATCTGGTGACAAGGTTTGTCCTTAAAGTTCGGGAACATTGACAGAGAGAGTGTTTTTGGCACCATGGGGTGTTGTGAATAGCCTTGTGCAGATCCATCAAAATTCTAACAGTTAGTGTACAAGTTGTGTTTAAATCCACATGCAGTGTGTGACTACGCCTAGCATGCAGAGCACTGAGATCAGGATCACCATTTCTTTCTCAGGTTTTCTTCTTTTTGTCATTGAAGTGACAGCCACATACACTGCGGAGGTTGATTGTATCTTTGTAAAGGAAAACAAAAACAATAATTACTTTCACTGCAACAAACTGAAATTACAATTGTTGGTATGACAGTGTCAGACATGTTGTTATTAAAAAAAAAAAAAGAGAAGTGTCACCTGCCTTGCATACACTTTAATGTCGCAAGTACCAGCTGCTGCTATATTGAAAGTAAAGCATGCACTTCTTATTTTGAACACTGATGACCTATACCATCCACACATGGATTCCAGCATTTCCTCCATGGTCATTTTCTGGAGGTCAGCTGCTGCTTCCCTTTCTTAATGAAAAAAACAAAAAACAAAAAACAAAACAAAACAAAAAACTCAAGGAAAACCTTCATGAAGACATACAGAACTTGAGAATAGGTTTAAAATGTCCAGAAGTAAAGGCTGATATGCTCACAGGAACCACAACACTGGCTTTCCAAATACATAGGAAATGGCAAAAAAAAAAAAAAAAAAAAAAAAAAGAATTATGTGAAGTGGTAAAATGTTATGCAGTTCTTAATTACATTTCTAAAAATTTAATTAAACATACTATCTGTGTCCATTGTCTTAGCAGACTCCATGGAGGAGCTATGTACCATATCTGGTAGATTCACAAAAACATTCTTGAGTAATGTGAGATAAAGAGAGGGAAACATTTAATATGTTTTTGATCATAATAGTCTGAGCCCTATGTCTTGATTTGCACATACAAAGCTAAAGTGACATAATTGTAAACAGCTAACTGCCACAACCATATTTGGTCAGAAATGACATGGAACATACTAAGTACAGGCAGTGTAAGAACACTTGAAAGACAGAAGTAATAGCTTTAATTTTTGAGGTGGCTGCAGTTTGTCTGGTGGATCGTTCAATGGCCACCCTACCAACTGACTTGACACTGACTTTAGCTGGCTGCTGAATGGATTGATCTTTAGGCTGCTGGTGTCTTACATTTAAGAGAGAGATGCTGAGGTTCTCTCTTGAACTTAATTTAGACTTTTTAGCTGTTGTGACCTAACGTTTGTCTTACTTTATAAATGAAATCTGCTAGATTTGCCCTTTGCCAACATCATTAACAAGACAATTAATGTTTCAGAACAAAATAGTTACTGACACAGAATTTGACAAACTAATTAGACAATTAGACAAACTAAAAACAAAATAAAATGTCATTTTCCTGCTATTTTAAAGCCTGTTCCTCAGTCAAAGTTACACTGGCAGTTTATTCACAAATGTCCTCCCTTATGTCTCTCTGTTGTTCATGTTCAATCTCTGTAGAAGTGCAAAACTTTGGGCAATTACCCTTAAGTATGGAGATGAGAACATTTAATAAGCCATCAATCACAACCATCCTGAAATATGCAAGAATAACAGACAAAACACAGAATAGAAGCACAGCAGGACAAATAGCTGGAAAAGGGTGTGAATTATCATTTCAGAAGATGTGCTACTTTACAATTATAATCAATGTTTACTGTACCAGTCATCTTTTTGCAGTGAGGGGTGGTACGATACAGCTGTTACTTCACCACTATCACCCTGTTAACATTTCTCATTAGCCTGATTAAATGAATTATGATACAGAGAAATAGTATAAGAGCTGACATCATGTGACAGCTGAACATCAGTTTAAACTGTTTTTGAAAGCTATTAAGTGTTTGGTGTCTGTTTGGTGAAATAAAGTGGGTGTCTGTCCATTTGTCTGTCAATCCTGAATTCTCCGGTGACAACCCAGAATCACTGATCCAAATTTGATTAATGAAAGATGAGTGATGGCTCATCTTTGCAGAGTATCACGCTTTGAAAAATTACAGACTGGCCTAATGGAGTGGCTAAGGTCAAATTTTGAAGTCAGACATAATATCTGTGACACTTGACAGAATGATACACTTTGGGCTGTGTTCTGTGTGTGTTACTGTGTTCTAATTTTGTTAAAACAAACACACACACACACACACACACACACACACACACACACACACACACACAAACCTTATTTGGCCTGATGAGGTTGATATAACTAAAAAATTCAAAACACAAAATGGCCATAATTGTAACACAGCTTGTCAAGTTTTGGGAAAAAAAGTTTTCAGAAATGTTTCTTTGAACTGATTGGCCTAGTTTTTTCAGACCAATAATTCTGATTTCTACAGTGGCTGGGAGAGTTTAATGTAAGATTATTTAACTTTGTATTGAAACAGCACATGCTTTCTTTCTCATATAAACTTGAAAGTTGAATTTACAAGACTTGCTTCATAGGTTTTAAGCCTAGCCTAGAAAGATGCTAACTGTTTTATTGTACCACAGATGCACATTTTAATGGTTTTATCACTTTAATTGAGCAAGAATGTATACTTCCTTAAAAGACATTTGTTGTTTCTCACTAGAGATGTTTAGGAAAATTTAGAATGCCATTATCTCCTAATGACAGATTTTGGCCACAGCGTGAAACACTGTGAAGCACAAACAGACTACATATTCATTCCACAATACATTCCAACACATACACATACACAACACTAAGTACAGATTTGCAGTCATATGCCGTGTGTGTGTGTGTGTGTGTGTGTGTGTGTGTGTGTGTGTGTGTGTGTACATGCCCGGGCACACATGTGTGCTTTCAAGGTGGAATTATGTTCGTACAGCCCATCATAAATCCACTCATGATACACATTATGTTCTGTCAAATGATATCAGCAAAAGATATCAGATTCACTGCATCACAGTTTCACATGAAATATGGCCTTTCAAAATACATGCACTTATTAAACATCATTACACTAATGAATGTGCATTCAGGCAACAGCAGATAAAACCTTAATGATCCCTATGGGGAAGTTGAGGAACTTTTATTAAAAATTATTGTACAACCTTATTCCAGCACCCATTCTGAGTGAATTGCTTACAACATTTTGATGTTAAGTGTCCCATTAAGAATCTTTCATTTTTAATACTGCAGTAATGTCCAGCACAGCTCCATGGGGACCAACTTAACCTTGAATGAAAAAAAAAGCATCATTTCAACATTGAGAAAAGGCTTTTCTTCAAAACACTTCATCTCGGACAGTCAAAAGATATCCTATGAAGGGCACTGTGAGTGTAGAAGATATCTATCTCTGAGGAGGTTCTGTGGAATGAAGTAATCTAAATGCATTTCTGCTCTGACACAGCACACTTTCAACAGGGCCTTCATTTGGTTTATAGAAATGTCGCAGATGCCAGAATGATCAATAACCCCATTAACAGAACCAAAGGAAAACATGCTCTCCATCTACCTTTAGGGTTCTCTTTTAAAGGGGCTAGTCTGGGAATTTGAATGGATAAATGCCCCCACTTAAGTGTGTGTGTGTGTGTGTGTGTGTGTGTTAACTGTCAGNGAATGGATAAATGCCCCCACTTAAGTGTGTGTGTGTGTGTGTGTGTGTGTGTGTGTTAACTGTCAGCAGCTAAATGAAACAGCATAACCACAAGTTGTACATATTGTATTTATGACAACTGCATCAACATTATTCAACATTAAGAGAGAAAAATATCTTGTTTACAGTTTCAAAGATACCGAGAGCTTTGCACAGCTTTAGCATTTTAAGTAAGTAAGCAATTTACTGACAGACAGCAGCACATCAGTAATATTTTTTTCTTGTGGCCATAAATAGTTAAATGTTTCCAAAACATAAAATTACTTCTTGAGCCTATTATACTGTCTATTTGAGAGCGGAGCGTGATTCTATGCCCTTGTGCTATTTTTCACAATTGCATGCTGTGGCTGTGCTGGGAGGATATCTCAAAAACTCATACAGCAAAGAAACACTGGAGAAGGAAACTAAAAATCAACCAGGAACCCAAAACAGTGGACCTTAACCTCTGCTACGGGTAATAACATCACAATATTATACTTTGAAGGTGATAACAAGTTAACGTCTACACCAGCTCCAATTTTGTTGCTTTATGACATATAAATATCACATCTGAGGTTTAAAAGACTATACCGGCGTTTCATCAGTATGTTCTTTTAAAGACTAAATCATTATGATCTTCTCAACTGTAAATTCAGTTTCTGTAAATGACGTTTCCAAAACCCAGTCTTGTGTCTTTTCTCATGGTTTGCAATGCTTTTCTGTCCCTGGATAACCAGTGGCACAATAGAAAAGTGACAAAGACAAACACATGAAGAAAGGAAGTATATCATTTATGGGGCATAAATGGCAATCCCAGATAAACTGTAATCCTAGATGTTGTTTTAACTCAAAAAAATTAGTTAATTGCACCCAATTTACTTAATTGTACCCAATATGACCTAATATTTTTGAGTTAGTTGTCATTTTTGGATATATATATATATATTTTTTTTATTAAGTTAGAGTTTTTGAATTGAATCAGTTCAAGTCAGTTTGCCCATAGCTATTAGCAAAGCACAAATTTATTGCTTAAAATAGAAGCTTGGTGATTGGAGTGGCATGGTGGCTCAATGGTTAGCTCTGTTACCTCACAGCAAGGTCCTGAGTTCGAGGCTAACTGGTTCCTTCCTGTGTGGAGTTTGCATGTTCCCTCCATGCTGAACATAGACTTTTTTGTTGTTAAACAATGCATAACTTAATTTTTTTAGGGTGAGTTAACCATGCAGTATTAATTCATTGTACCTAAACATTTGAGGCTTTTCTACTGAGAATCCTAGGTTCATTGAACATATACTTTTTTGTTTGTTCAACAATGCATAACNTTTTTTTTTTTTTTTTTTTTTTAAGTTGAATGAACTTATCAGGGTTTACAGTGCACACTGTCAGTGCCAGGAGACAATGCCTTCCTTTTAAAACAGTGCAAATATTCCAATCAGGAAGGTGAATGAGAGAAAATCATATTGAGATGTGCAGCAGTGCACAATAATGGTTTTCAAATGGATTTACATTTTAAAGGGCCAGAAATGTTGGACCACATGATTTTAAAAAAGGCAGGTCTCCATTCATAGAGATGCCTATTAAAATATGAGTTTCAAATTCACCTCATGAATCAGTGTCCTCAGATCGTCGTCCGGTGCATGCAGCTCAAATCTGTTGTCACTAAACCTTTGGGACACAGGTATGTCCTCAGTGAGAATGAGAAGACACAAAAACACCATGACTGTGAATGAGTGTTGAAGATATGGAGAGGCAAAGAGAGCATGGCTTTTCCAAATGACAATAATGGATTTGTTACTCTTCTGATTTACATTTAAATGAAAACCTTTAATCTGCTTGTCCACCTAATAAAAAGCAAACTCTGGTCTGACAGATGTGATTCCTCCACTCATCACGGAAAAAAAAAAAAAAAANAAAAAAAAAAAAAAAAAGAAAAAAAAAAGAAAACAAAAAGCAAGGTGTTTAGCATTGTTTAAGTAAACTAAGTGGTGCTCAGGTTATATACAACTCACTTTTTGTTGGATGCGATTCATCAAAAAAAAAAAAAAAANAAAAAAAAAAAAAAAAACAAACAAAAAAAATTAAAAATAAATCCCTAAAAATGTGCGACCAATTTACCTATCAATTTACTTAGTTAGCAATTTACTTTGCTGTGATGCATTATTTCTCTTCTTGAAAACCTGGAAAATTGAAGTCAATATGTCTCTACAGGGAAAGCGAGAAAAGTGGAGTAGATTAGAAAAAGAGGCATCTTTGCTGCACTGCACCTGGCGTGCACACGCATGTGTGTGTGTGTGTGTGTGTGTGTGTGTGTGCATGGGTGTAGTATCTGTGTGAAGTATCTCTGATTCAGGTGTCAGTTCAGATTGATTTTGGACTTTCAGTGCTACAGGAATTGAGCTGTGTTGCAGCTGTTGTTCGAACAGTTGGAAGAGATTTACCTGCATCTTCAGCAAACCATGTCCTCAAACTGTCCTTTATACAATAATATTTAAAAGATAACACAACTGTATCATAATTTAGATCATCTCATCTTGCTCTGACATTATCTTAAACATATGAAAAATGTGGCACACTGTTTAAATATTTTGCTATTCATTAGTGGAAAATCAAAAAGATTTTAGCCTGCTGTTTTCTTATTGACTGATAAATAGGAATAAAACTAGATTGTGTCCTTTCCAACTGCATGGATTTCTCCAAAAGGACTTTTCAACAAAAGCAGATGTGGAACAAATGCAAATCTTACACACACACACACACACACACACAAATGTATTTGATGGTAATTATGTAATTCTTCCTTTCTTGATCACATCCCTACAGCAACAGCAGCTTAATGGTCAGTGAGGTATAGAGCTTTTGTATTTACAGGTCACATGACCCACTGATGATTTTCTGTAATGTTACAGAGGTTAACTGGTGGTGTGTCCTTGGATTTTTTTTTTCTTAGCAGAAAAACTATGCCATCAAAGGAAAAAAAACACATAAGTAAAGCTTTCTCTCCATCACTTTTTAATCATAACCATTACCTATATCTTCTTGCATGTCTGCCAGAGACAACAGTGGTGCTAACACTGGAAAACAAATCTTTGTGTAGATGATGCACAGACAAACTTTTGTCCTCTTCCTCAGTGAATGCCTTTGTTATGAGATGACTAGCAAACAGTTTGCATTATTTATTTGATAAGGGAATGCCTGCAAGCTGGTATTAAGTTTGACAACCTCAAATAAAGACATATACTGTAGGACTCTGAAATATCAGAGTAATATGGGAAGGATTTAGTGGGGAAAAAAAAAAAAAAAATCAGGGACACTATCTAGCCAAGCAGAGCAGAATGCTGTGCATGACAACGATGACAAAAATTATATCTATATTCTCATGACGTTATTTCATTCCTGTATCCTCTTTTGGAAATCAGCTCTTGGATTTAAGGATTGGCATTCATGTGGGCGTAGTTTAGGAAAATCTTAGAGGACTGATATTTGGATTATTCAGTGGATGACAGTATGTCATTCATTCTTAGCTCCTATCTTCAGGATTCAGAGTACTGCAACTTTTATAGTTTTCCAAAGTTTTCTTTCCAGACATTTGAACACTAACAAATTCATCTAGTCATATTAAGACATGATTCCCTAATTTCCCATTTTAGTCAAAATTCTCCAACTTCAGCTTGAGGAAATCATAAAATCAACCAGAGCCAACAGATGAGATCACATCATTCCCATTTTTACAAGATGTAATTTTCTCTGTAACAGTCAGTGCTGCTAATGCTCACTTACACTGTATATTGAATGTTTTTATTTTAAATGTTAAGTAATTTATATTCATGTGAAATGGTACGTATTAAGACCTCTCTCTTGAATCTTGAAATGGTTCTCCAGTATATACAGTACAATAGAATTATATAGAATTAACTGACTTTCTCTGTTTTGAGAGCTCACTCTGCATTGACCTAATCATATCTTTAAATTTCTGTCAAATTCCATTATTTAGAAAAAAATATCAACTTCTAAAATATGAAGTAATGTTTTCAACACACCAACATGTTTCTTGTTAATTTGTAATTCACAATTAATGAATCTGGGCTAAATACAGGGCTGTTTCTGACCACTTTGGCACCCTAGGTGAGACATCCATTGGTGCCCCTTCACCCTCATTCCCCAAAACACATGTATAGGAAAAAAAAAAAAGGCAGTTTTAGTCTTAACTTATAACACCCTGCACTCATTGTTAACCACGCTTCATTAAGGGTCATTAGGGGTCTACATTATTGTGTATTTTTATCACAAGGAGGCATTACAGCGTAGCGACAGCGTTGGCCGAAAGTATGCCCCCGCCCNCCCCCCCCCCCGTATTTTTGTGTAAACTTTACTAAAGTACCACTCCAAACTTCATTTATTAGTATTTTACAAGTAGCTGAGTATTTGTTCTGAATATTCAATTTTTCCTTAGAGTTAAATCTGGATTTCAGAGTAGGTAATATGACTACAATATTTCTACAAGTCAGTGAAAACAAGTGAAAACCATTTGACCTCTGACCCTACTTCAAAGAAGATGTTTTAACTGCCTGTTTACTAATAATGTTGGTATTCTTCTTCTTCACATCTTAACAATATGTCACGTGTCACTGTCTTCCTACTTAACACTATTACATAAGATCTATTGGCTTTTTTCAGTTGTACTTACTCTAACACACTAAATATATACATATAGTTGTGTTTGGAGTGGTATTTTAACTCAGAAAGAAAAGTTTACACTAAAATACAGGAGGGTACAATTCTTTTGGCCAGCGCTGTAGGTGCAAATCACAATGTGAAAAACTGCTTTGTATTGCTTTGCCAATGTATTAATGTCCATTGAAGTATGATTTATGAAATGAATTATGAAATGATTTATGAAATGAATTAGACATTGTTTAGTTCTAGCTTTAAACAAAATGTAACATAATGCTGTGATTTCTTTAGATAAGCGGGGAAATTCACATGTTGCAGGACTCAAAAATATGACGCAAGAAAAACTGACAGATTATACACGATAACAGAACAGTGAAAAACAGAAACTTTGTTTTGCACGAGTATACAAGAATAGAATAACTGACTATTTCTATTGTATTTTTAATAGCTTACAAGTTATAGTACAGACTGAACAAACTGTACAAAATAGAATAAAAATAAAAACTGTGCAATATAATAGACTGAAGGCTCTATACAAAATAAAACAGAAGAAACTGCACAATACTGCACAACAAAAACTGTGCAAATACAGCATATGTCACAGTATGATTTACAAAAGTATTGCAGATCAGACAGAAGCAACCCAAGCAGCAGCAGCTATCCCTGATGTTAGACGGTCTGACAGCAGAAAGGACAAAGGACCTGCGGTAGTTTCCTTTCTACACTTTGCATTGACTTTGTACCAGCCCAACAAAATAATAATCTTATAAACATCTATTATTTGAACAATGTAACACTTTTTAAAGTACATTTATGCTAAACAAATAGTATGCTAAGTTTAAATTATTGTTGTGGTAAATGATGCTAAGCTAAAACAGGTTCATGCCGTTGGCTAACGTTTATCCGGCTAATTAAAGTAGCTAGCTGCTAGCTAGCTTCACAATGCCATAAACACTAGATAAAAAATATTGCTGTATTTACATTTAACTTTTTTGTTTTTGCTTTCTCCTCTTCCTATTTTGAGCTCAGATGCGTTTGACCTTTTCATTATTATCTTTTTTTTTTTTTTTTTTNTTTTTTTTTTTTTTTTTTACTTTAACTTTGCTCGTTGTTATTACTCATTCACTTCTTCCAACTGCACAATACAGGTTTACCTGCTCAGACCCCTCCCCCACCGCTGCTGCTGTTTGCCAAAATATGCGGGTCGTTGTGTGATACTTCTCTGTCTACTTCCTGCTTTACAGAGTATTTTCTGTGTACTGCCCTGTGTCGTTCCAGAGAATAATATTGAAATGGACAATGCGCCAAGTATAAATGCCTCGGTGTTCTGTAGAAGCGCGCGAGCAGGCTTCTAGTATAACCACTAAAGTACTGCTGCTGTGTCTCAGGCTGGTCGGCAGGACGCCTCTTCTCAGGACAATATGAGGTCCAAACTCCATCAGCTGTGTGTGTTGCAGCACTGACTTACAGTATTGGTGAAATGAATGGACTTTACCAACGGACCAAGTGCAGGTGGTGGAGCATAAAATAAATTAATTGGCCAAAAAAAAAAAAAAANAAAAAAAATCCTTTCTCTTTGGCACCCCCTCTACCTGTGGGCGCCCTAGGAACGGCCCTGGCTAAATACTTAAAAGACTAGACAACTCCTGTATTAATTTCATGAAAATGGCAGTAAGAGTAATATTTGCAGCATTTTGGGAAATAATGGTGATGATTCAACTGTTTGTTCATGCTACGTTAATAACAAGCAAACTAAATTTGGAGAATACAGTACTACTAAAAAGCATGTAATGCCAGATCAACACAAATTTGAGTGGTACATTCTCCAAGAGTTTTCATTTTTTAATTTCATGTAACATTAAGCTGAAATATGCTAACACTTCTAAATGCCAAATATGTTTTCTAACAAACTTGGCTAATAAATGTAGTTTAAAAAAAAGATCACTGATATCTTACCTAGTGAAGCACTCGTAAGTACAAATGAATATGGGAACATTTAGTCAGATATTTGTAAGAGATATGAATATGCATCTATACTTCAGAACTGATCTCTTGCAGGTGCCTCTGTGGGAAATTTTAATAAATTCCCTGAAAGGAGAATGCAGTTACAAAGGCCATCTGAAATTAATAATGTGTGTGTAAACTCATGGTACAGACAAAAATGAAACGTGAAATTTTGTGTGAAACATGCCAGTATTCAGTAGACTTTACTAGATTAAAAATTGCAATCAACATGCATTTTAATAATAGGTTTGGTCTTTAAGCTCCTTGTGGTCCTAATATCCATAACTATAAATAAACATAAACTTGAATTATTTGTCATTCATGATGATGGACAAAAGCTAAACATGCACAGGTGATGTTTCACGTCCAGCCATGTGACAGTGTGGACTAACCAACTGACAGGGAACCTCAGCATATACATACACGATACAGCTTGGTCAAATATATACATTTACAATTTATACAACTCTGATAGAATATGAGATGAATTACATGAATATTGAACTGTTGAGTTTATCATCAATACGCCTGCTACCATTATGGAAAAAACACTTCCTAAAAAAAAACCAAAAAAAAAAACAAAAAAACAATAGCAATAGTACTCACCTTCCCTCAATTATTCATGGTAAAACCAGGAAGTATAAATACAGCAGGGATTCCTCAGCTTCTTTGTTTTTCTCTCACAACTGGGACACCTGAGCAGGTAGGAAACACGCTTGTATTAAAAATGTGATAAAATGAAATATATGAGCTGAAGTAATGAAGCTTCATTTTTACATTAACTCAAGAAATCAATCAAATCTTACTAATAAGAAATAATGATGAAACAATTGAAGCAGAAAAGAATTCTTGTTGGGTGGGGGGCTTCCAACAACAAATATTGAATTGTGCAATTGGAAGAACAGAAATCAATCAATCACACTACTCAACTTATACCATCCTTCTTTGATTTCATCCTTATTTTAAGGAGTTAAAAAAAAAAAAAACAAGCATAAAAATAAGAGGGGTTATAGAATCAGAAACATAATTTTGTATAAAACAAAGTACCAAATGTTAAAGACTAAATACTGTAACATAATGCTACTGCACAAAAGTATTTGATAATAAACAGTTGTAGCTGCTCCTCTTTCATCAACTCACTTTCTTAAATACAGTAAGTACACATCCGTTGAGCTCTGTGTATTATATTATCAGAGATCTCACACATGTTTGCAATTTCTTTTTGACTGTCTGCATCAAAAACAGTGCCGAGCATCTTTAGAGGCAGAATAAACTCTTGATAGTGTGGTTTTCAAGAGTTTGCGGCTCCATTATAATGGAGTGTAGGCATTGCTGCCAACAGAGACTGGGTAACCTATTGAACTGTTCCACCAGCGACACCTCTGCTTCTCATTTAGCCAGAGGGCTTCTATAAGGGACATGGAGTGTGACTTCCAATTAGTTTTCAGGAGATTTATCCATAGAACTGTTAAAAATGTGTTAAACAAAGTAATGGGTCTTAAATGACTGCCAGGCTGCAGCGCTACATGTAACATAGAGTTCTGATTGAGTTTTCTATTTGAATAGCAAACTCCAAAGCTTCATTTGGCTGATGTTGTTGTTTATAATCAAAGGAAATAAACACATACTGTAATTTGCCAATGTTTAATATACGGGAGAAATAATCGTATCTTATATTGATAAATGTCTGGTTCAACTCTGTGATGCTCCAAGAGTTTAAGACTTGCTTACTTGTGAAATTTCTCAGCCAGACAGTATATATAGAACATAGCATTATTTAACATGCAAAAAACTGCAAAGGTTGTAACCAAAAAAGGCTAAAGGTGCAACATTCCTTATTATGTGTGTATGTGTGTGTTAGGTGCTTGTTCAGCTGTGTGGGAGTGAAGGCTCCCAATGTGTCGATATTTGTGAGGGAGTAAGTTAAGGTTATTCAGGATTCTGATAGTTCAGAATTAACGGTACATTCACTATTCTATTAAAATCTGTCCATTTGCACCAATAGTGTCCAACTCTCAAACTAATAAAGCTCAAATTTAAATTTACACAGAGAGACAAAGAAAAAAAAGACACATGCAAGGGTGATATTCTGGCATTCCCTAAACAGGGCAGTAATTCTTTTTTCAAAATTGCTCCATTGTGTTATGGAGGCCAACCTTCCTTTCCACTACTGCTTCTGCAGGCTGTGTGTCGATGCAAATAAGTGTGTCAAACTATCAACTCCAGTTGATGACTCTCCCTCCGTGCCTCCCCTGCAATGCAGTGCAGTTTTAGAATAATATTGTAATAATTGAGTTGAGAAGATAGTAAGAAACAAATCTCAGTTGAGACTAAAAAATAGTATTGTGTGTTCAAAAAAAAAAAAAAAAAANAAAAAAAAAAAAAAAAAAAAGTCAAAAAGTGAAGAACTTTGTGACCTGAGAATAGGCTTCATTCTAGCACAGAGAACCAAGACAATATGTCAAAGAATGCTAAATGTTTATAGTAATAGGGAGCCTCATTAATACTTTTGTGGTTTGAGATTACAGCTTGTGAAACCTAATATGAAGGAATTTGAAACTGCTGAGCTCCAGAAAGGTAACAGCAGAGAATGCAACCTTCACACTGTGATTCAGAGTAACAATGAGAACGGCTGAATAGAAACTAATTTAAGATCAGGTCAGAGTATAAACAGCACACTAGGGGAAAGGTTTGGTGAAAGGACGTCCGTGGCAGAAGTCAGGGTTTGTGTATTGTGGTATACAAGGTTGGTTCAATGTCCAAAGCATGGAAGCAAGAAAAGGCCTTTATAACTCTTCTAGCCAGTATGGTTCACGTAGATCATCACTTGCTAATATCCTCATTTAGCTCTGTTACTGTACTATTTTAGCAAGGGTAAACACTTTAATCTTTCACTGTAAACTTTAAACTTTAATTAAAAAACAAAATGTAAAAACTTAAATGTTATTATTATTATTATTATTATTATTATTATTATTTATTTATTTGCTTATTTACTCAGTGGTAGTTTGTGTCGCTGTTTATCAGTGTCACAGCCAACATGTGCTATCAGAGATCACAAAACTTAAATGAACAGTTCTGTAATTCAAAATAAGCAACATAATAATTCACTTTTCCAGTGCTTAAACTTGGTTCAAATATATTTAGCAACCAATAATTTAGATTTCATATGTGCTTTTCAAATGGATACATAAAGTATACCAATTACATTGATCATTTGACACCATTCAAATCAAAATTTCTGAAAAATAGTTTCTCTCATTATATAGATATTTTAATCACTAATTGAAGTTTTTTGCTAACAGTATTTGAAAATGGTCTGAAACTTGCAGTTTATATTTAATTCGGTATAATGTCTTTGCACACACATACATACATATATATATAGAGAGCGAGAGAGAGAGAGAGAGAGAGAGAGAAATAAAAGATATATATATATATATAACCTTTCTTTTAGCAAAATGTATTAGAACATGTAAAGAATGTGTGTATATTTTTTGTATATCTTTTTTTGTTGTTAGTCTATTCAAAATACATTCATCACAGGTCTCTTTTTGCAGGCTACATCTGTAAACAATACGCCATATTTGATGTGCAGCTAGAAACATACAAGGTCATTACTTCTTTGCTGGTAGATTTGCAACATTTTGTATAAAAGATTGATTATAAAAGATGTGTGTTTTGAGTGACAAACAGTTTTTCTTTGTTTGGTACTAACAACTAGAACAGCTTGCTGGTGGGTGTCTGCTATGACAGCAAAGCACAGTCATTTGTTGAAATTACTGGACCATCGGACACTGCTTGATGCTCAGCGCTGATTAGTTTGCACATGAAATCAAACAGTTGCTGCAAAATTTGAATGGAGAAGGTCAGCCATATAAACATACATCTAGCCGTATAATGCACAAGTTCAAGTAAACCTGTATTGTACAATAATGCTTTAAATCAAGAACAAGGAACTGCTGTAAGTCAAGGAATGGTGTGTATTGTTGTTTAAATGGTTTGTGGTTGTCAATTATGGGAGCATCGATCGCAAGACAAATTTCCATGCATTCATGATCCAATAAAGCTTAGTTTCAGCTTCAGTTTTTATGTTCAGCCCAGCATTATTTGGTTTGCAATTTTTCATATTTAATTAAAACCTCTCAAAGCACAAATATTAAACTCCATCAGTAAACAAGAATCTTGTTATCTTTATTGGCTTATTGCTTCTTTTCATTGCTTATATGTCAGTCCATCAGTCAGGATTTTTATTCAACTGCTCAAAATTACTGTGATGCAGTAAGGAACTCATTTTTTTTCACCTGTAGCAGAACTTCAAGATACTGCAAGCACATAGTAAATGACTTCATTATTCATTAAAAAAAAAAAAAAAAAAAAAAGTCTTATTTATGGCCTGGCCTGAAACTACAATGGACATCAATAATGCTTTCTGAATTTTAACTTTCAAATGAGATCATGCCTACATACTGCTATCAATAACAGGTCAATAAATATAAAATAGTGTACAGAAAGTCATTTAGGTATTTACTCAGTTAAGTCTAGAAGTGTTCAATGCATCAACTGTGACATCACAGATGTTTGTGTTGACTTAAATAAATAAAATGTATTAGGAAAACAAATGGCCACTGTATTATAAGTAAAATTAAATGTCCCAGTAAAAAATAAATGCTTATACATTTTTTACTCTTACTTCAGTGTTTGTTGTTGAGATATACATTCCATTGCATGTTACAATAAGTATATTTATTAAAAAAAAAAAAAAAAAAAAAGTCGCAAATGCAACAAAAAGCATATGCTATGCTAACATCTAAACTTCTGTTAGAGTAAATATTTGGACTTGGAATGGCATTTTGTTGACATTGTTGATTCTGAGAGGACTTTTTACTGGGCTCTGGGGGTGGACACTGTGCCAGCAGCAGAAACCTGGGACCTGTGTGGCAGAAGTGATGGAGAGCCACATTTAGCCAAGCTTTGTTTGAGTGTGCATCTGTGTGTGCGTGTGTAACAGAGAGAGAGAGAGAGAGGAAGACAGAACAAGAGAGCAAGTGTAAGAGAGAACTCAGAGGAATACACACTCATTACGGCTATGTGTGGGGTTGAGGGTGTGACAGGGATGAATATATCATTGCCTGCCCTTTGGTCAGCAGCCATCAGAAGTATAACAGATGGAGCCAATGAACTGTTTCCACACAGTTTGGACTTTACAAGCTCTGGTGTCCAATTATCTGTCATCAAGTACTCTCAGGAATATTAGTATTACATTGTAGCAAAGATAAAATCACAAACTGTGTCTGACCAATGTATTTTACAACTGTTCTGCTCTGGGTCATTCACAGTCATTACAACTGAACAAGAGCAACTGCATATAACTTTTACTATTACTGATCAGTCAGTGTTATGTTAGTTTTTAGTTGTTTGTTTCAAGCAAATTCATAATATCCAAACTGTTCTGGTCACACAGAATTAGACTACGCAGTGTGTATGTTAACCATGTTTGTACGTCTACACCATGTAAGCAAATAATGTTTCTGATAAGCAGGAGTAAAGAACGGATGGATGGATGGAAATTAGATATCAGTAATTCAAACGTAAAGTCTGACTGGTTGTAAATGTGATTGGATGAGTGTTCTCTGCTGCTTTTTAGTGTTTTAGTTTCACTTTCAATTTAAAAAGATAAGTTTATGGTAAATCTACTGTCTAGGATAGTAACTTTGGTGCTTAATTTCTGATTAAAAATATGCAAACGTTAATTGCACTTGGCAGAAAAATTTATAAAATGGAAAACAATTC
Source organism: Lucifuga dentata (assembly GCA_014773175.1). Taxonomy (NCBI): domain Eukaryota; kingdom Metazoa; phylum Chordata; class Actinopteri; order Ophidiiformes; family Bythitidae; genus Lucifuga; species Lucifuga dentata. Next base: position 22,774 of record VXCM01002969.1, on the reverse strand, counting down.
TCACCACATTTGCATTTCATGAATAAATTATTTCCTAATTCAATGAAATAAATATTCTTGAATGTATACTACATGCATGTATGTAAAACTCTTTAAGCCTTTTCCAGTCAGACAGATATTCCCACAAAGAACAAACCAGCTGAGGAAAGTGAAGCTCTCGGTAACCTTGATAACTGATGCATTTTGCCTCAGGCTTCCTGGGAATTACTGAATACTTAAACATGTTCATTTTTCTTAATAACGATGACATGTAAACCTTCACATTACACTTGCGAGACTGCAATCTTCCATGAGATTGTACATATTCCAGAGCAATCGCTGATCTATTAATCATAGTTATCTTAATGTGATGGTGTCTGAGGAGATGAGAGAGACGAGAGGTAAGAAACACTAAAGCTAATGTTGGATTGTACATTGTGAAGCTTGTGGGTTTCAAATGAAAAACTTACGTCAGCTTTATGATACTGTGATACTCATTTTCAGCCAGCAAATGTGTTTTTGTTTAAAAATTTCAATTAAAAAGGACAGTGCCATTTCCTTAAAAGGTTCCTGTTTCCTGAGAAAGTTTACGTGGTGTGAAAGGCACTAATTTAAAGGACCATACCAGCCATCATGCATGTTTGAGCACATATACACACAACCCACACACAGTACATGTTACTCACTGACAATCAATTTACAAAACATAAAATCCTATTTTAAGTTTACTGTTATTTTTTTCAAATCCCCTAATCTTTCAAAAATCAAACTTTCAGGCAATATACCCACCTTAAAATTCAATGTGTCACCTTCTAACACTTATGCATTCTTGTAGAAGTTTCTCATTTTAATTTCTTGGTAAAAGCCGTCTTCTCCTGAGACTATATTTCCTGGCAGAGACATTGTCTTGAGTGCAGCTCTGTGTTGGATCAGTTAACTAAAGTTATTTCGACAAAAAAATTGGTAGACATGTTGTTTGCTGTGATAGATTATGTATCTCAAGCGTAACTCAAGTCTCTACAAGTTTATTTTAATAGTGTACTGGAATGAAGTGAAACCAATGGCACTCTGAAAGACAGGAAAAAATTCTGAAATTTACCACTAAAGAAGTATATTTTGGGAAATGGTTGTCAGTAGTGTAAAGTCCGTTTCACATGATAAGTGTTGAGTTGCTGCTGAGCTCTGCATCCAGAAATCTGCTTGTTGGTGAGTGGAGTCTGAGCAGCGCCACTCAACCAAGCACTGACAGGAATCATTCGTTGCTAATGACATGTTGATGGTTACCATGGGTGATCTTTGCACATTCGTGGTCCAAATTGGGTTTCCAGGTCAAATCAGGTAGCAACATGGACATCTCAACAAAGAAGGCTCTGGCTCTTCTTCTCATTCAGAGAAGAAAAGCAAAAAAAAAAAAAAAAAAAAAAAAAAAAAGCAAAATGTTGAGTCACCGTTTTAAACTGCTCTACACAGGTTATCACTGTGGTGCTTCTGCTTATGTGACATACAGCTGTTCTCCGATCGGTTGTGCATTGGAAAGGTCAGTGTCGGAAAGGTCAGAGTTGAATTTGGTCGAACTTTGAGCACTGCGTCAAAACGGAGAATCTGAGTGCCACTCAAGATGGCGTGACGTGACATTAGGAGTCAACGCTCAGCTTTGAATACACAATAATGGAACACCCAGGTCAGCACAATGCCCAACGCTTATCATGTGAAACTGGCCTATCATGGACTACGGATTTATGGATATACGGATTGTATATATTGGACTCACACACAAATGCTGGTATGATCCTTTGAAGCCTAAATCCATATATTTCTGTTGTTACCCTGTGATAGCTAGGGGAAATTGGGACGCTATGACTGGTTTTCTTCTTCATGTGTGCCTCCTGTCACAGCTTTAGTAGGCATTGTGCAGATTATTTTCCACTTCTTACTGTCCATGATGTCTCTATTTAGTTTGCTCGTAAGTAATGTTTGATCTGATTGACATGTGGATCTTTGTTGCCCTCTTGCATCTTTGCTTGCAGTCTTCCCAGTTGCTGTGACATGATTATTAAATGTGGCTAAAAGGAAGCTGTGAAGCAGAACTCATTCATATTTTCACCTGCTGCCTTCCAACAGCACAGAAGAAGTTGTGCTGAAACAGTTCAGGCAGCTCAATTTGAGTTTGAACATTTGTTGTGCATTTTCTTTTTCTTTTTTCTTTTTTTTTTTTTTTTTTNTTTTTTTTTTTTTTTTGTAGGTGGATATAATCAGAAGCTTGGGCCAACAGCCAGGTGAATATTGTCCTCAGTATTCCCCATTGAGAACATCTCATGCACTGCATAGTCAAGCATGCAGGCTCTGTGTGACCACCTCTCACCACCGTGGAGATCCATGTTATTAGTGGTAATGTTCTTTTAAAGAAAAGATTTTAGGTACAGCATTGATTTTTGCAGAATATACTGCATAATCGGATACTCATTTTAATCTTGTTCATCTTTCATTTTACATAAAGATAAGATACCCAGTACTTACACTCCTCATGTTTCCTGTGTATAAATGTATTGATTTCTTTTGTGTCACAAAGTATACAGAGAATAATGAACAATTAGGCTGATGGAGAAATATTGATCATATGCCAACCTTTTCCTCCTTCTTGAGGAGTAGCTTGTGACACCACAGCTTCTCCTCTTTAACAAAAAGGAAACACCATACTGTTTGCTTCCTTATAAAGCCATCCATATAACCATGTCAAATACACAGTAATAAGATTATACGGGCTGAGTGCAAGAGGAAAAAAAAAATCACTTTTCAGTACAATATATTTGGCACAAAGGTTCAGTGGGGTATGCTCTTAATGTGTTGATACATTACAGAAACCTCTGTCCTCATTACTCTGTCCCTAGACAGACTGAAAACCTCACCTTCCAAATACCAATGCACATTTGAAAGATGGAGTGTGGCTATCATCAAAATTTCATAATGAGACATTTTAAAGATGCAGAGGTTCTAGATTGCCGCCAGATTCACAGCTCCAAACCCTGCTGCACTAAAAAAATTCTTGCTGGTAGACGGCCTTCACATGCAAGTTGCTACAGACTTGTTTTCTGCCTGCAGCTAAGGGCAAACGTCCAGTCTACCTGAGGACATAGAAATAACATGTCTTATTTTAAAGAGAGTGAGCAGTCCACTTTCCTTTGGTATTTTTTGTTTGACTGCTGGAAGTTGAGATAAAGTGTAGTGGGGACCTGGAGTGAAATATAGTTGAAGATGCAGAAGAGACTCAGGGAGTTGAAAATGTCTGGATATACTAGATGGTACTTTTTTTTTTTTTTTTTTTTTTTCCAGTCCTATTGCAGCATTTTCATTTGGACATTAGGGAGGGAGACCATGCAAGGGTCACAACAGAGAATTCTCTCCTGGGACTCAATCATTGCAGTAGTTATTTTATGTATAGTGCAGGTTAATTAATGTAGAAAATGACGGTGAAATCAATGTGTGCAGTTTATTAGATATGGAGTATTTGTACCAATGAGTTTTTTTCTTGATACAAAATGTGGTCAGCATAGGGATGCATCAGTGCCCATGAATTCCTGTTGTAACTTTGAATTATTTACCATTTTGTTCTAAGGAAAAGGAAGCATCACAAGCACAAAGAGGAGTAAATAATGAGGCACTGTATTAGCTAAGTGATTTGTAATTACACTGGGTAACTGTAGAAGATTATTTTCCACTTTACTTACCACAAAGAGTAGTAAGTAAAAATTAGGTTTCAATAATTAATGTGCCATAAGGCTTGTAAGAGATCTGACCTCAGGAATGTACTGCCAGCAAGGCTGATACAAAGCCTAAAGTGCTGCTGCATGTCATTATCCTAGACACAGCACTTGTAGTAGCCACATATAGATTCTGTCTGTCTGTCTGTCCTCTTATATCATCTGTGACCTGATGACAAAGCTCTCTGTTATTTCAGACAGCTGTTCTAAAATGCCACTGTAAAATGATGAATTGAGTGAAATCATTAAGCCGTTATCTTTATCACGGTGTAAATACACTTGTCATTTTGCATCAAGCCAAACTGAGAATTGTAGTTACATTCAAAACCATTTCTTGACTTATTTTCATATGAGGTCAAGTCTTATGGCCCAAAATATGACTGAACACATAGTAGGGTGTCCATCCAACCCTTAATGGGAAATATTATATAGATTTCTTATTTGCATTTAAGGGTGTATTTTTAGGCAATGCGATGGCTTGGTGTTTAGCACTGTTGCCTCATAGCACTGGGTCCTGATTGGGTCCTTTCTGTGTGGAGTTTGCATGTTCTCCACATGTCTTCATGGGTTTCCAGTCCAGGGTGAATCCTGCCCCTCACCCAATGACTGCTGGGATAAGCTCCAGCCCCTCGTGACCCTGAATAGGATAAGCGGGTATGGATGGATGGATGGGCTGACTTTTAAACCATTGCGATGTGTAAAATGTATTGATCCACTTATACTCTCCCACTCTCCCTTGCTGCAGCACCACTGTGCACACTGAGTGAAAACAGTTCATTTTAGCCCCCCCCCCCCNCCAAAAAAAAAACAAAAAAACAAAATGCATACTCTGTTCTGATTGGTTGGCTGAATCTGATCTGAGCTGGCAACACTGCAAACACTTCCCAGCCTTATGCTTTGTGAGTTTGTCTAACCAGGTGTGAAGGCAGGTACAGTAAATTCACGTGTTACATATTGATGTGAACATGTTACAGAACATGTTATTTTGTTTGTCTGTTTTGTTTATTTGTTTTAATTTCTTTCTTAAGCACTTTGTGAATTTTGCTCTTGATATGTGCTATACTATATAAACCTTACCTTACTTCACCTTACCTTACCTTACAGAAATAAAAAGCTAATCAAAAATGAAGCTTTCAGGGCAGGATGTGAGTTTGGCTTACTGGATGCATTTGTATATGCTTGAATCTCAACTTTTGCAGCCCTGACAATGTTCAACACATCCTCTATACTGTTTTGCACTTTGCAAATGAGGTGAATAATAACAGAAAGCATAATGACCCCTTTAATTTTAAATTTATTGAGAAAAATTTATTTAATTTCATAAATCCAATCATGCAATGTAAAAACTCACCAGAAACATTACTTTATTTTAGTTTCAATACTACACAGACTAGTTATATGACTTTTCATTCATGTACCTTAGAAAAGGCTCTGGCCTTTTTTCTGATAAAAACAAAAAAGTGCTATAGTGATAATGAACAGTCCCCACTTCCTACCACCAAACAGTTGCCATGACCACAGGCATTGAATTATGGCACTAAAAATGGCTTAAAAATGGCTGCCAATGCTACAGAGAAAGCTTTAATGATTAGACTTTATGGCCTACAGTGACCAGACTCTAAAACTTTTTTGATACTGAAAGAACAAGTGCAATTGCCTGTTCACTCAATTTATATTTTAAGGTGAAATAACTTATTTTATTTATTTATTTATTTATTTATTTATTTATTTATTTATTTATTTTTTACAGTGTACTTACAGAGGACACTGCAAAAATACATGGATACAGTTCATGGCACAAGCTTGTTCAAGTGCTGTATGTACAGTACATGTGGATGTTCTGTATGTATGGATGCGATGAATCCATACTGGGATCACTTTTTCATTAATGCATTGTATAAATTGCAACAGTTGCTGTCTTTGTTTGCAGAAGAGGATGAGTTATTATATTTCATAGTATTGTCGTCCTTCTTTAATTTAAAAATGCAGATGTTAAGTTGTAGATGCTTTCTCTCCAAATGTTTTTCCACAGTAATGTAAAGCCTTATTCATAACTATTTAATTATTCTGCCTCATTTCTAGGTGTAACAGTTGAAGCTTTATCCACAAACAGCTTTTATTGTATGTAATTCATTTACATAAAAATGGGTGGGGTTCTTGTTATGTCATTGGTCTAAGTTGATTATATGTTAGTTTTGTCAACAACATATTTTATAGTGCAAAAATAAACACCACAAATAACACAAAAAATCTATCATGATAGAAGATTGTTTCTTAAGCTAAGTAAATGTTTAGTATGGGCTGTGTGTGTGTGTGTGTGTGTGTGTGTGTGTGTGTGTGNTTTTTTTTTTTTTTTTACATTTTCTAGAATGGTTGAGAAAGGAGTTGTGCAGTTTTAATCTGGTAGCTCTGTCAGCACTGTTAACTACTTTCACTGGTGCAACATAAAGCACTGGTTTAGAATGAGATAAATAGATAAATATAGAGAGAAAGACAGCGAGTGAAATGTACCTCATTAATTGAAACTGAAGTATCCATCCATCCATCCATTCTCTATACCCACTCCTCCTGTGCAGGGTTGAGGGGCTGGAGCCTATACCAGAATAAAGGGCTAACACACACACACACACACACACACACACACACACACACACTCGACAGTCACTGAAATTGACCCATTGTTGCTATGACATGTTGACTTTTACATGATAAAGCCAGTGGGAACTGCTGGTCAGATATTAGAGAAATGTTGGTGAATACTATATTCTATATTATATCTAATGTAATGGATTTATTTGGATTATTGTACAATATGACCTGTGTTAGCAGTCAAATTACACAATTTGAGTTGTCATGAGAGATTATTTAGAGCAGAAACGAATGGTGGATATGAGACATATCACCTTGCAAGAAACAATCAAAGAAACGGCAAAGGAGAAGAAAATCAACCGAATTTGTTCATAATGAGAATGTAAGTCAGTAAGATGGATAATAGAATAACTATAACATGAAGTAATAGAGAGAGAGAGAGAGAAAGAGAGAGAGAGAGAGAGAGAGACCCACAAACAGATTAACCAATTTGTCTCATTAGACATGACTGTATTTAAGATAGCTGAGAGGAGGTTGACTGAGGCTTGTTTCCTTTGCTCCAGCGTTTCTTCCTGCTTTCACTCTGTCACTGACATTTCTATATCAACATCGCTCAGCTGAGTACTTGTCTGTCAGAGTGATAGAAGATGTTTTTTACTGGCTTCAGGTCATTTCTTCTCTCTTATGAGTTTTAACACTCTGTGCCCGTTAAATGACACCTCATTAAAGCTAAATGAAATCCTTTAATTTAAAAAGGCACTTTTCCTTTCATTTATTATTTGTATAATTAGTATGTTGATCTGTTAATTCAAGTTGTGTCATAGGCTTCTTATAAAAACTTTAACTTATACTGTATCTAACCATTCTGTTGTTGTGATTTTTGTTATTGTGTTGTTACAATATCTTCCAGATAAGAGCATGTTAAATGACATTTTAAGTAAGTATAAGGTTTTTAGACAGTAGTACTTAATATATTTCCCACCTTTATTTTACCGTATTCAGTATCCAAATAAGGATATGAACAAATAATACTCTCTTAACAGAAAACATCATCATTTGCAATGGTACAATAAAAATGAAAATCGTAAGCAATAGTAATTTAGTAGTAATTGTAATAGTTTTAGTAGTAGTAGTTTAGTAGTTTTAGTAGTAATTTTGTACTGCAATAGTACATTTTTTTAAATCTAAAAATAGTCGTTGAAATATATCCTTAGTTCAATGGCAGACACTTTAAGACAAAAACCAGGTATTCTAGTATATTTCTTTGATTTATTGATTATGTATCTACTTTTTGGTGTTGTTGTGGTGCCACTTCCACTTTATCTGATACCAATATGAATAAGATTGTTTTGAAATTAACAGAAACATGTAGTAGTGACACTAATTTCAATATTGGTTAATAACTCATCAATTATTTAGTTGTGTCATTCATAATAACAATATAATAAACTTACAGTGTCTGCATCTCAAATATGTTAATGCACTTCTTGACATATTTGTTTATTTCTATATTTGTGTATATCTTTGTCATAGTTTAACAGGATTCAAGAAATCAAGAAATAATGTCAGTTATTGTAATAATACAAGAAATCTGTATGGATAACTTTTACTTTGAAGGAAGGTAGAGTATATAGAGACCATAGAGTATTATATCTGTGTTGTGAGAGCGAGATTTATGTGGAAAGTGAGAATCCTAATCAAAGTATAATTATGTGTTTAATCATTTTCTTATAATTTTATGTACCAGCAGAAACAAATAGAAGGCATAAGGCCCAAGGTATAGGGAATATACCAATATGTTAATCTTCTCAGCTTCAGCTATTATGTATTATTGTATTACCACATTGTCACATTTACACACATACACACATACACTGCCACTCCTTCACATATTATTATAATAATAAATATAATAATAAACCTATAATACACATCACACCACTCACCTCATTTACATCATTCTTCATATTATTATATTTTATACTTATTATCANACACATCACACCACTCACCTCATTTACATCATTCTTCATATTATTATATTTTATACTTATTATCATTAAATACTTCACAGTGTGGTTTAGCATATCGTATATTTTGGTTTTGTTTTAATTAATATGTTTTTATATATACTTTTACTGTTTGTATTGGTATTGTGCTGGTGTTGTAAAAGTCATATCAGGCTAGTCACATGACTTTAGTCACGTGTTATTGGGTTGAAATCAGGACACTGACAGTTACTGGGGTTAACTTAAGGTCGAGACTTGGAGGTCTGGAAAGTCCCTAAGTGGTTAAAACTGTTTGATGTGGTCTTATGCTAATTAGGGGTGGAGGTGTGAAAAAGCGCACCTTGTCAGCCCAAATATGGCTAAACCCCGGTTTATGTGGTAAAATAACCGGAGGTAAGACCAAATATGGTTAGAAGGAAACCACAATTTGTGAATAAAAAGGGCAAGATTTTAACAGTTGGGGGAGCTTTTTCTCTGATTTGGCCGATACGCACTTCGTTGGTTTCACACCTTTTGAACAAAGCTCTTTGCTTTTTGACTTTGTTCAATTTTTGACTTTTTGATGTTTTGATTAAAATCCTGAAGAGGACAAACTCTTGCTTTTAAGCAAACCTATTTGAATCTAATTTTGGTTAGTATAAAATCCTGTATAGAACTTCTTTTATTATTGTTTAAATAAATTTATACATTTTTGATTAAAAATTCTCTGTCTCTGGCTTTTCCATCGCAATGCCTGGTAAGTATATAATGCTCTCCATGGGCAGGGGCTGACCAGTCTTGAAAAGGGTAAGACTCATTTGGTAAATATCACAACCATCATTTCCATCGTTAAACCACCTAGACCAACGGGGATCTTGCACTTTCTAAAGACTTTAAGGTGATCACTTAACCGTTCAGATTCAGTTTAATCTAGATCTCAATTTTTCTGACCCGTTAAGGTGTCCTTGGGGTGACCTGGACACCGTGTCCACAGAATTAGGGATAGAGACGATGGTCTATGTGTCACTAATTCCCCTCGGACATAATTTAATCTGGTGTGGAAAAATGTCTTACTAATAGTTTTACCTTCTTACTGACAGAAGGTGCAGCCCAGCAGTGCTGCTGCTGCTCTGTGGTTTAGTTCTTAGCTCACCTACCTGAATGTGTTGGCCATTAGCTGGATGGCAGGAGTATCAGCGGCAGTCTAAGCCTCTGCTCAGTTTGCAGCATTTCCTCAGCAATCCATTCTGGTGAAATCCACTTTGTGTCTGACATGTTAGAAAATGTGAAGTACTCTGCATTGGAGGTTTTTTTGGCTGAAGAAAATGTAGTTCCTACCTCTGATAGCACACTGAGCTGTCATAATGCCTCCAGGCGTGGAGGAGAAAACAAAATTCACTTCAGTTAAATGACTTCTTACACCATCCAGTGAGGTCAGAATGCATCAGTGCATGATGGGAGTAAACTACGCTGCCACAGTCACCTACAGCTGCTTCATATGCCTTTGCTATCAATTTCAAAATAATAACATGGATAGAAGTTGAAAAAGCTACAGTAATAACTTAATACTCCATCCCTCCTCATGGAGCGTTCAAACATTTTTTTGTAATTTGCAAATCTGTTGTGGATGCTGTGAAATGGAGATATTTTCCTCATATTGAAATGCATGAAAAATAAATCATAACCCCCAGCTGTCGAAGTATCAGATGAATTTATAGATAATTCCATTTTTATTAATCTGTGAGGCCACAGAAGCTTCAGTTTATCCCATGAAAAACGGGGAATTAATTTCAAAAGCGTTGGAGTTCACACCCACAATCTTGCTAATTTTTCACCAATCATTTTGCTCATTGCAATTAGGATACCCAAGTCATTGCAGGAAAACTTTGGAAATGACAGACTTTTCAGTGTGTTGCATCATATTGATTTTACCTGTTTATTCTTACATGAAAAACAAAAAGCAAATGCAATGACTGCACACTTGCTATATAACAAAATCCAGCACCTGTGTTTTGATCTTCAGGTGCATATTATAAAAAATGTTCAGATTTTGTTTGCTGACCATCCAAGTCTTGAAATCCATAGGTTCATCTAGGATCTGCATTCAGAACCCAAACTGAAAAATTCACCAACATTTGGAGTGTCATAAGAGCTGTGTTCTTGTGAAATTAATGGAAACGGCAAAATAGATATTTGAGATTTTTTAGGGTAGAACTCCCACATCATCGGATGTGTAGATTATGATTTGAGATTTCTTTAAGATACAGTACTCCCACACAGGTTTATGTGTGTATTCTGCTATGGAGATTCTTTAGTGATGATCTCCTACACCTCTGTGTGTAGCCTGTTACTGCCAGAGGAAAGCAGTCTGACTATGTATTTGTTTCATCTGTTAATTCATGGTTGGAACTCTGTTGAATTATATGTAAGTATGTTTTATTGTTAATTGATTGATAAATTGGTAATAAACAGGTTAAAGTTCTTCTAGACTTCTTGACTTTCCTGTTATACTATTTGCCTTGATAGTTTCGAGAGGATCCGTGGTGTCCGTGATTTTTGATGTAGGACTATGTAACGCTAAAGCTTTACAGTAGAGCATGAACATGGCCGTCAATATTTAGGACAGAACTAGTCAGAGTCAGTTATGTTGTACGCCACATTTGTAGGTTGGTTTGAGTAAGTAGCACCCTGGTAAGCATACAGTATGTAGTGTAGTGCATGGATGAGTTGCAGGGATAATATTACTATGAGTTGGCTTGGAAAAACCTGCATGGAACTAACCTAGTATGGCCCTGATAAACATACATCATTATAAAATGTCCAAGAGTTATTAGGAAGATATGCTCAATGCCTTAACTGTTGAACTGATCTCAAACTACATAATTTCATGCCCATGAGGTGACAAAATGGCCATTGTACACCTCTATGTGACTGATGATACGCCCTGTAAGAACGGACAATTTAGTCCAGGTGAGTAAAGAAGAAATTATTGCTAAATTATGTATTAATCTGGAATTCTAACCTCTGAAAAGTCAGACAATCAGAACCAAATTTACCTAACTATTCAGGTCATTGTTTATTCATGAAGTCAGATCATTCAAGCCAAATTTAACTAACAGTTCACTTAGAAACTAGATTAATAATTATAATAATAGCATAATCATGCTATTAATACATACACGTAGTGAAGCCTTTGACTGTGACTTCTGGTTTCTGTGTTTTTGTCATTGGGCCAGGTGCAGGTAAGAGGTATGTGGAGGATTAACAACATCATAAAACTTGGTCATTCACCAGGTTAATAACACACACACTTCTTTACATAATGAATACATTTGGAGAGATAGGGCGGGATTCATAAAGCTGAGAGCAAAGCTTTATGAATCCCGTCCTATCTCTGAGCCTTCTCATCTGCTGCACTTTTTTTTAGTGTGACGCTGTGTTTCTTTTTATGAATCCCACCCATTGTCTCTTCATTCAGAGAACCACATTTTGATCATCATTTTGGATTGTTCTTTTCTGTCCACTTGGTAAGACATGCTGGCATTCATCAGCGTCTTTGGAAGTCTTTGACATTTCATCCAGTTTGCATTCACCTTCTCGAAAGCCAGACAGAAATCTCTGGGTAAATAACATGCAGAGTGCTAATTCTCTTCTGCTATCACACTTATCCCTCCAGCTGTCTCATTCCTCTCTGTGAGGCCTTTGATGTTACAGAAAATGCCACAGAAAATAAAAGTCTTCCTCCCACAAACAAGCAACAATGAAGGCAGCAATAGCATCTTTTTCAAAAATGAAGAAGGGACTGTTTAGCCAATAGTAGGCAGTCCTTTCTGTTATCCATATCTAGGAAACAAGATGGTGCTGTACTTTGTTTAAAATGGACAGACTTGGTGCAGGAGGCTTTTTGGGCTCTGCGAGATTCATGATACTGTGGCTGCTCTAATCCTAAAGACTAAACCCATTACCCACAGGCACATGATGGTTACAGGCATGGCCTTGAGGGAATTGTGCTGTTGTTTGGGTTAAGCATCAATGCAGCATTTATTCTAACCTGCATCACAGTGCAGCTTTTAACAGATGAAAAGAATAAACTCTAGTAAACCTTTTCCTTTTTGTTCTATTCATGGTGCTTCATAAAACAGTAGAATCTAAGAGTTATCGAATGAGCAGACAATGATTAAATCCAGTGAAACAGGTTTAATCATCTACATCTATATCTTAACTACACAGCATATTTACTGAAATATAAAAAAGGAGATGAATACAAGTGTTTTGAGCTTGATTATATCAGACATGTTGCCATTGAAATCACCTATTTGCACTTCATTACTTCATGGAGAGCTCAGTTAATCACCTGACACAATTTTTTTGAGAGGTTCATTTGTATAAAGCATTAATTTCTATAACAAGTGTATACTTTGCTTCAGAAGGCTTAATAATTTAAGCCAACCCTGGTGTGGGAATTTAATGAGGGATTATTTATTAATTTAGTTTAGATTTCAAATTACCACGCCCTGCTCGTACCTGTTTGTCAGCCTGCCTTCATGAAATGTTGTGAAAAGAGAACAACGTAGTAAAATACAGGAATTATGTTGCTACAGTGGATTACATTGTGAAACCCTACTTGACAATTGAATTGCCAGGTTGAAGTCTTAAAATCTCCATCCTTTAATTGTTTGGCTTTGTAAATTTAAGCTAAAGCTATGCAATTAAAATGTTTGTCTTGAGGATAACGAATCAACATTTTGTGTATTTCTTAAGTGATCGGAATCAAAAAGATCATTAGCATTTTTCTAGTGGGGCCACAAAAGAAAATATTTAAAATGATTTAGTTGTAGTTTGCTACCAGTTTATTCATTTGATGCTGAAAAAGGTTGCAATCCTGTGTTTAGATTTTTGGTGGGGTGACCCTGTTGTTTACATTTGGATACTTTTAAGTCATGCCAAGAGATTTCCCATTACAGATAAATTTAGAATTGACCTGATATGAATTAAATAGTTTTTCATAATGAATTCATAATGAAAGCGATTTTTGAGCCTTTTGGTCAAGCACTTGTAAAGCCAATCCAGCAAACAATTTCCATTTTCCAGCACTGATTCAGGCTTGTATATAGAATTGCACCTAATGCTAAGTTTGACCTTTTACAAATTAATGTATTAACTTCTGCTTTTGATAAATGAGTGGAATGGGAAGCCTAGCTAAAATGTAACTAACCTTCATTGCTAGATGCTACATTTGATCTGATACTACCTATGTTGATTACAGGCAGGTAGGTTTATTAAGGTTCAATATGTCCAGAAGTCATATGCAGTTAATTACATGTTGATTTTGAGCCTCTTTTGTGTAAATACTACAGAGTCCCTAATGTCCTAAATAACATTTTTTTTTTCTTGTGCGCATGAGATGTGTGCACAAGATAATAACTTATTCCCACAGATAATTATCTCATGCGGATAAGATAATATCTCATGAGCACAAGATAATAACTTGTGCACACAAGATTAAAACAAAATCATTATTCATTATTCAGGACTTTAAGGGCTCTGTAAAATACACTATAAATGCAATGCAATAAATTTCAGTATCCTTACCTTTAATTCTTATTGCTGTTGCTGTCAGTTATTTGTTAATCTAAAGTTTCAGTTATAGATTAAGTAGTGCCCCTTAATTACTGGAAAGTTTCTCTTGAAATTCATACTAAATTAACTTTATTATAAATTTTCCACACAGTTTATTCAGGATCATGCAGGGCTGTAACCTTTTCCAGCATGCACTACGTGTCAACCAAGAAAGTGGTTCATCAGTCCCCAGTACCTGCAGAGAAACACAAACACATTCATCTCTATTGGGAATTTAAAGCCTCTGGTTTATGTGACCTGCATGTCATTGGACTGTAGGAAACCAAAGGACAGAGAGGAACACAAAGCCACTGTGCAGATCTGAAAAAAATGAAAGTCATCAATTACTTCTATTACCTTTAAGTTTTGGTATTGACAAGTATAATGATTATGTTCTATTATGTTAACAGCCTACTGTGGCAGAAATGATCAGTTCTTTATGATGTCTCCCTTTGAAGATTGCTGTTGGCTGCAGAATAAAGTGCTTTTGTTGTACCACATTAAAGACCTAAAATGGTACTGCATGCACACCAGATGAATATTTGTTTACTAAATTTGTGTTCTCACTTCATTTCATTGTACACTAAATAAATAGTTTAGGTTGTATTTGGCTGTACAGTGTTGTAATATCTGTGCTTTCTACTTTAAAAAGGCCTATGTTGGTTGAGAGAACCATCTTATTTTTCTGTTCAGCAAAGATACTCCACCAACCCCTTCTTATTTCTACGTGGTTGTTGGTGAAGACTTCTGGGCATTCTGGGATGGTTTTTCTTTTAAGTGGTAGAGGATAAGGGTTCCCTTTGGCTGGTTTTGCATGATGAAGGCCTGTGGGAACTTACATTTTTAAGTGGGTGCAAGGATGTAACCAAATATTGGGATATGAACAGACAGTAAACAGTAATTTGATTTGATTAGACTGGGGTGTGGGCTTTTAAATTTTTAATTTTAATAGTAAAATAGTAATTGCAAGCACTAAGGTTGCAATAGATCCCTTATCCCTTAAGCACATGTGCACAGGACCAACAGAATGTGAGATTGGGGTGCAACTAACAGGCTTTACCATGTTAATCCAGTGGCACCCATCAAAAAGACAACAGTGGTTACTCAGTGTAATCATAATTCTATGACCAAAGGTAAGACTCTAACTTCCCCACTCAGCTGCTCCTCAAGTCCCTAACTCTGTGGATGCCAAGTCTAGGAACAGTTGGCAATGATAAGATGTCATAACATCATGAACAGGATTATGGTGATTTATGCCTGCATTCTGTAATTGTATCGAACAATAACTTTGTCAGACCATACTGAGATATTATGGTCATTTTGTACAAGAGGACTCCAAAGGTTTTCTTTTCAGTGTATTGCTTCTCCCTATAAAACATGTGTAAGCTTTGCACATATCCTACAAGTTTGCTTTTTTAGTCTATTTTTGTCACATTTTCTGATTAATAGTATGGGAAATTTCTGGTACTCAGGGATTTGTTTATAAAAATATACCTTTTTTTTTTTTTTTTTNCTTTTTTTTTTTTTTTTGTCTGTATTATGGTTTGTCTCCAAATTGAGGAACTCAGAAAGTCCTCTGAGTCAAGGACTGAGGAGAACCAGCTGAGGTGGTTTGGGCAGCTGAAATGTCCCCAGGCCTTTCCCTTTGGTGGTGTACCAAGCATGCTCACCTGGGAGGAAACCCTGGGGCAAACACAGGACACCCTGGGAGAACTGCATCTCTCAGCAGGGTCAGAATTGGTTGGGGGTCTCTCAGAGGACCAAGAGGGAGTCATTGGGGAGGACTTTATACTCTGCATGCCTATTGAAAAAATCAGTTGAAATCAGTTCAGTTCAAGGACCATACCACCCATTTTGCATGTTTGAGCCTAATATATTCAATTTTCATACACGTAACGNTTCAAGGACCATACCACCCATTTTGCATGTTTGAGCCTAATATATTCAATTTTCATACACGTAACGTAACATAATGTAATGTAATATAACATTACTGGCAATCATTTCCCAAAGCATATTACTGGAATGGTGAATTAAAAAAAAAAAAATCCTACCTTCTAGACCACCATTGGTTTCAATTCTTTGTGGTACACTATTAAAATCAACTTGTTGATACTTGAAACATTAATCTATCATCGCAAACAAGACGTGTATTCAGGTTTTTTTTTTTTTTTTTNGTTTTTTTTTTTTTTTTGTTTGTTTTTTTTTGAAGTTTTTAATGTTAGCGTTTAAGCACAATAAAAACGGCAGAGTGAATGTATGTCTCCACTGGGGAGTCCCAATAGAAGACCTGCATTTATTGAAAAATTTTAATGACTGTGACTTCATAAGGCTGTGTAACTATTAGCAGGTGAAACATGGATTTTTAAGTGGGTGTGGGTGTATTGCTTGAATATTTGATTTTGAAAGATGAAGAGAGTTTGCAAAATATCAGGAAAGCTGAAATATGGTTTTATCCTTTGGGAAATGGTTGTCAGTAACNGAGAGTTTGCAAAATATCAGGAAAGCTGAAATATGGTTTTATCCTTTGGGAAATGGTTGTCAGTAACTTTATGTGTATGAAAATTGAATGCATGGTTGCATGGTTCAAACATGCAAAATGGATGGTATGGTCCTTTAAAATGAACTGGCACTGCAGTACAGTATACAGTATGTATATTGTGTGTGTGTGTGTGTATATATATAAACATTGATTGGTTGATTGATTTTTTGATTCTCTCAGAATTCCATTATAACTTCTTAATTCCAACTTGCTGGACTTTGTTTGAAACAAGGTTTTGTTGGCACAGAGGATTTAACTGAGAGAATAAAACTCATTACACGATCACGGCAATGGAAAACCACTGGTGGATTCAGCTCAGCCTTTGTGAAAGGTTTTTATTTTACAGGCTCTCTGTTTCTAAAAGTGCTTTGTTAGTTGAGGATGAAGAAAAGGCAGTTTGATTGATTCCTTCCTGAATCAGACACTGTAAAAAATTCCATGTGTAGAATTACAAACTGAGTAGCACATTGTGATTTCACTGCTATGTACTATATTTAACAGTCACAAGGAAAGATAACAGTCTTTTTGTATGCAAGTGCAAAGTAGTGGCTCAGCATCTGTTAAAAAAATAATGTGCAAGATGTAATATATTTACAATATGTATTATACTGTATTAACTATCTATCCATCCATTCATCACAACCATTTTCTGTTGCAGTGTGAGATTTCTCAGACTTTCAGGCTACTAGAAAACTTGATTTCCAAAATGTGGATGAACTGCGAAATGTGTTATTTATTTGTTGCTGTTAGCAACTATGAATTTACCCAAGTTTCAAAGATTCTGTTATGTTTTCTAGCATTTTAAAAAAAGGTGCAGGACAAAACAAATAATTTTTTTTTGTTCAATTTTTTAAATTTATTCATTAAAGTTACAATATTATTAATAATATATAATTAATAATAATAATAATAATAATAATAATAATATTATTATTATTATTATTATTATTATTGTTATTATTATTATTATTATTATGTTGTTTGCTTTTCTGGTTTCTATGTCTAAACCAAGCACTTGAGAGTGGGTGTAAAAAATTGAGTAATGAGAGCATTTCTTCACTATTTGTCACCATTTTATTTCCAATTAAAACACTGGGGAAGACAATGCAGTGCGTCAGATAAAGATTTAACATATAAAGTTTGTTTCTGCTTTACCTGTTTACTTCTGCATCAACATGAAGGATGGGCTGTGCCTGTGATATTGCTTTTTATTGAGGCTGCTTTCATTTAGTCTGTTCCTATATTAGAATACCCTGTGTGCTGCAGCATCAATATTCTTGCTAATTCAGATTTAGGTCTGTGTTGTCCCCCGCTGAGTCTTTTGTCACCACAGTGCAAGTGATCTGCATTGATTTTATTTGCTCATTTCTTTTAATTGCAGGGATTGTGTCCCAGTGTAACAGGACCTCCCAACAACCACTCAGTTCTAACTAGATTCTTCCTTCAACTCTGAAACTGTTTTTTAACACTTAATAGTTCATTTAGAATGTTCTAGAAATATACAGACAAGAGTTTCTCCATAAAGGACACACACCGTACACAAAGCAATTTATCCATACACAGATGTAATGCGAGCCACCCTATGATCAATGGCAAACGTCCAACAATTTTCCAATCTGAACCAAAGACTGGATGCACCAAGTGCTGTTCATGCTCTTTGTTCCTGACTTGTCATATGCTAACTCAGGAAGAGAACAACCTTCTGCATTTTATTTCAGCCAAATAATACAGACAGTCCAGATGTTGCCCATTTCCATACTTCCCTGCTATGTGCAGGATGATGCTGTAATTGAAGTCACAGTTCTGGAATAATCAAGATAATCACATTATTCACCAGTGCAAAGATCCACTCCACCATGTTCCAGTTTACCTTTCTCTCTGTATCACATTTGCTTGTTGTCTAAAATTTGTCATATCTCCACGCAAAACTAAAGAACACATAATGACTACTATTTATCTTAGTTTTGTACTGTAAAGGTTTTGTTCTTTTTATCTATTTATACTATACAGCACATATTTTAAATTTACCCACAGACAAACAGAAATATCTTCTTAATAAGGAGCATTTGGTTTTGAAGTGTGTTTTGGTCTCAGTACAGTTTGATACCGCATATTTCAGCCCTGCTCCTTGGACCATCCCAATAAAACCGTCCCCTAAAACCATTTGACTGTTATGCTAAATCTCAGTTTATTAGAAATTTCTGTAGATTGTGTAGAGTAGTTGATTTGTGCTTGATCTTAACTGATTTTGAAACCCAAACCTGAAATAGTTCCCTTTCATTTCAACAATTTAGCCCGTCATTACTAATCTACAACCCACAATGCGCTCTGAAACATGTGTGTGTAAGAAGGGATGAGAGGAAGGAAAGGAATAATAACACCTTTCCCAAGACAAGAGAGAGATACAGAGAACATGTCTAAGCTGAGAGAGAAAGAGTGTCATATTGTGCATAAGACAGAGACAGAAAAGACAGAAATGGGGAATGAGGGAAACAAACTTTTATGACTGCCGTAGGTATTTAGACAGCTGGTGGTGAGAGGAAGGGGGAAAAATAAATAAACAAATTAATTAATTAAAAAAAAACAAAAAAAAAAACAAAAGAAAAAAACACATAAGCCCCTACTTCAGATGTAGCTCTTTCCCCAAACAGAGCAAGGGGAGCATGTATTTAAGATAAATAGGCACTGGTAAAATGGATGAGTTTATAAGTTTGTGGCTTTATTACTAGTACAGATGCATTCCTGCTGGGAAGGAGACATGCATACATCTGTTATGTGTACTGTGCATACATTTTTTTTAAGTATAGAATAGTACTCTATTGTATGGTTGGATAACACGAACAAGCAATTTTGCATGGTTATAAAAAAGTTATTTTTAAGTTCTACCACACTTAGATTACACAATTTTAGTTCTAATTTTCCAGTCCAAGACAAGCTTTCAGGTATTGAAAACCCCACGTCACCCATCATGATATTCCTTCAAAGTGTGTCCTGAAGTCCCCAGTCTTGGAACCATCCTAGGTTCGTTCACATTTTCAAGCACTTTTGAAATTACCAATGCAAAATCAGATATGTTCTTCTAGTTTGAGTCCACCTACAAAAAGTCCCTTTAAGGGCAATGAGCCACAGCCAATGAGGCAGAAGTGATTAAAATAGTGCACACATTACTTCAGCAGCAAGCAGCTCCTCCTTGTTTGGGTCAATAATCATTAAACTACGGTGACTTCTTTGGTGTTTTAACTTCTTCTGTGTTGAATAAGGATTTGAGATATTGATCATCTCTTCCCAGGTGAGAAATCTTATAAATTGTATACTTTGTTGACACTGTTGTTTAGTGTGTTCACCTCAACATGATCAAGATATAAGATTACAGTAAAGGTTTTATAATTTTATCAGGTTTAGGGTTTTCTTAAATAATCTGAGTTTAGCATTAATGAATTGATAAGTGGTTGAGACTATGGATGCTGAAAATGTACAGTCAAGGTTCTGTACATTTCTGTTATCCAGCAAACAAATACTACTATGCCCAATCACATATGTTTCTCTTCTATTATAACTCAGACTAACTGTAAATTCTTTTTAGCTAACTCATTTTATTCAAGCTACAACTGCATACCTGCACACTGTAAAAATAAAATAAAAAAAACTTTCTTTGGTTTAACTTAAAAAAATGAGGCAACGTTTTCCAATAATTTTTTATAAGTTGGGTGAACTACTGGTATTTTTGAGTAGGACAAACTCAATAATATATATTTGACTTTNTTTTATAAGTTGGGTGAACTACTGGTATTTTTGAGTAGGACAAACTCAATAATATATATTTGACTTTGACGCAAAATTAAGTTCAGTCTATGTGGAAACAGCCAAGAAATTGAGTTGAGCCAACTTGATAGTTGTCAACATGACCTACATTAAACTTGATTAAAATTTAAGAAAGAAACTGAGTTTCATGAATTCATACAATTTTTTTTTAATTTATTTATTTTTTTTAATTTTGACAAACTCTTGTTTTTGTGTGTTTAAGTCAAACTCATTCACTTCCCCAACCCTGATTTCTCCTGCCAATCCAAGGATTGAACTAAGAACCCTTTGGTCACGAGTTCACTTCTCTAACCTTTAAGCCACCACCGCCCCATTACAGGAAGTACAGACGTGCTACATTAGCACTTTTGCCAATTTTATAAATCTTTATCTGTATTCTGGTATTACTCCACAAATATAAACATGCCAACAAACAGTCCATGTTAAATACATCAAATATAAACTTTCTGCTCTGAGGCTCCACAACAAATGGCCCTGTTGTCCCCTCCAAAAAAAGGACCAGTTCGCTTTAATGTCATAGATCAGAGAATTTTTTTCACATTTATACTGAACTTTTGGCAAAAAATACACCACAAAGCTGAAAATGAATACTTACTAAGAAGAGATTCTGAGATATGTGCTGTTCCATGGTGTGCAGGTGCAAGTGGGCGGAGTCATGACAGAAACTTAGATTTAAGAACTTTAATTAAGTTCAGTTAACTCAATTTTTCACATCATTGTTGTGAAAAGCTTTAAAAAATATGTTTTCATTACAAAATAATAATAATAATAATAATAATAATAATAATAATAATAATAATAATTAGTTTTAAGAATGTTGACAGGTTTTACTTAGATGTGATATAAATAAATCCAGTTGAAAAGGATTTTTTTTTTTTTTTTTTTNTTTTTTTTTTTTTTTTTTGGAACGAATCGTACATTTTAAATGTATGTAGTATGGACTAACACACTGAAAGACTTTTTACAGTGTAGTGTAGTAAACACACAGCTGCCAGTTTATTATGTACAGTACACCTATGTACAATTTATAATTGTATTGGACTGCATTATATTGAAAGCTGTTTCCACTCCCCCATTTACATGAATGGGGGCAGAATATTAAATATCTCTTTCACTATAATGCAGTCAAATACAACATCAACAATAACAAACTCTAATAAAAACTGAAAGCTAGTTGAATCAACATCCCTTTCTTTGTCAATAACATCAGCAAAAATGAACAATATAATCCAAAGAAAAATGTATGGTAAACCCCTGTACTTGAAACACAGACACATTTTTGAGTCTGATCCTGTGAAATCATCTCTTTTTTTGACATATTCTCTAGATGATATAAAGCTTTTTCACTGATTTTCTTCCCGTGACCTTGAAATTTCAGATCAGTATACAGATTCACCTAAAGGTTCAAACACTGATCTTCAAGCACCTACCCTTTTTATCTCCCTGAAACATTTCCAGAGTGTCGGGCAGGAATTATAATGTGTAGCACAGGCTGATTTCAAATTCTTTTACACTTAGCTTCATATGATGAGATGAAGCCCTTCCCAGCTGAATCTTGGGCAATTCTTTGTTTTTCCAGCTGTCTCAGTGAAAGTAGTAAACGTAGCCCTCCTCAGAGAGTGAGCGATTCAGCTGAGCCCTGTTCATTATCCTGCTTCCATACTGTGCAGGGGGCTATCTAGTAAATGGCTTTATAATGGCTCTTTCTTCCACTGTGATCTCCCTGCCCATTTCTCTGCAGTCTGCTGCACCGTGGTGCACACCAAAGAACCTGTGATTGACAAGACAGAGCAAAGAGCCAAATAACTTTAAACTGGACTGTTAGTCTACCAATAATGGTAAATCTTTTATTCTCATATTGAAAAAAAAAGAACAAAAAACTTCTCTTGTGCAAACCTGTTTAAGTCACCTGTAGTGCAGTGTACACACAGTTGTACAGGGCAGTCCCTGATCCAATTGCTGCTCCAAAGGATTTTTTTTTATTGTTTTTTTATTTTTACATTTTTTGCTTGCTTTGCTAGCTAGTATCAGTAAATTTAGTATTAAATTTAATGCTGTAGGACAGAACATGGGACTTAAGTCTTTACATTTGGAGGGCCAAAACTTTCTGATGTAAATGATTTTGTCAGAAAAACATTAGATTTTTAGGTAAACTTTATGTAAACACATGATCTTCTGTTTTTGCTTCTTTTTGGGGGCTGGTATTTTTTCCACAGTTTTGAAGATTATGACATGAACTAAAAATACAGCAACAGGTATTGGTGTATGGGAATGTTTTCAATATGATAAGGGGAAATCAAATGATGAGAAATGTCTCGTGTTTTCTCTCCAAGCTCTGCAGGGCTCAAGTGGTTAAAATGTTGCTTTAAATACACTTGTCTTTATTGTGTTTGTATCATGTTAACAACTAAATCAAATAAAAAGAAAAATAATGTGTTTTTTTTTTCTTCAGTTCAGTTGACCGATGAGATGAGTTG
>VXCM01002968.1:39949-91599 GCA_014773175.1 Lucifuga dentata | reverse complement strand
TCTGCTAGCTCTGGGTGGGGGAGACCTCTAGATCATCTAGCAACAGCGTCCTTCAGCATCCTAAGATGGGTGGACCCACTCTGCTGTTTGTTCTGTTGTCCCTTGGTGGACTGACCAGTTGCGCAGTCGGTGCCGGCGGCTGGTGGAGAAACAGCAACACCGACCGTAGCCGGAGAGGAGTCCAGGCTGGATGATAGTGGGACCACAGCTGAGGACATCTGCTGGGGGGCAGCCGAAACCACTGGACCATCAGCTGTGTGGATAGAGGTGTCGGCGGGGAGNTCTGCTGGGGGGCAGCCGAAACCACTGGACCATCAGCTGTGTGGATAGAGGTGTCGGCGGGGAGTGCCGCGTTGGAGAGGCTTAGGAGAGGTGGTGAAGCAGCTCCATCACATTTTCTTTTGTGGCCACGGACCACCACTTCAGCCCAGGATGGATGGAGGTTGGGAGTTGAACAGGTGGAAAGTCGAGGCCAAGCCGCAGGATCCCAGGGAGCTGTGTCCTGAGAAGCTGCACTGAGGGAGGCTATCCGTTTTGACTGCCCAGCTGCTAAGTCCATAAAACTGGACAGAAGAGAATCCTTCTTCTGTAGCTCATCAGAAAGTCTTCGAATATCCTCCTTAATCTTTTTATTAGCCCTCTGTAGTGGTCCATAATCCTCACACTGTATGGTTGACATAGTTAAAAGTAGCGACGAGTGGCTAGCTTAGCCACCAAGCTAAAAACAAACTAAGCTAGCAGTAGTTGAGAGCTGGCTGTTTTTCGGAAAGTTAAAAATCGAAGCGACCGATGGCTAAAATGATGGCTAAAACCTTTACTTTGTTAAAATATGTAGGTAAAACAACCAAGGTCTAAAAGTGTAATGTTAACATTACATAACTGGAACTGGTTAAAATAGTGAATTAAAACAGAGCTTATACAAAACAAAAACGCCGACGCAGATGATAGCTCATCCTTATACATATTTTTCTGCTGCCATGCCATTATGAACATTGTATGGCCTGTCGCTCACACTGCTCTTTCTGTAAAAGATCAGGGGATTCAGGTAGTGTGGAGTACATGTAGATGGATGGATGCTTTGAGGCAGACAGCCATGCTTTATGGCTCCTTGGTTCCAGAGCGGCAGTGCCAGAGTGAAGTATGTCAACGCAACGATGATTGCTGAGTGCTGCTGATGCAACCCTTGACAGCAGTCATTCCTGTTTTTCATGCAGGCAACAGAAAAACGCAGGCACACAGGCACCCTGCANCCCCAAAAGAAAAAGAAAAGCTACTTTGTCAAGGACTCCAAGTCAGCTGAAATTAATCCAACATCAAATTCAGCTAAAAACAGAAAATATAAACTGCAGTTAGCATAAGCAAATAATGTACACTCCCATACAATATGCACATAAACACAGCAATGCACACAACAACATAATCAAGAATAGGCAGACATTAAGATAGGTTTGGGTAATTGCTGGTCTCATCCAGGTAATGACAAAGAGCAGCACTTCAAGCCAGCTGAAGGCCACATTGTTGTGAGTGCTCTCTTCTACTGTTAAACTTTCCCATCACATATCACCTCTCTTTAAATAGGACAGAGGAGAAAGAAAGCTAGAGGAGAGGGAGGTTCAAGGACAGAAAGGGGAAATGTGATTGATCTAAAGGGAGATGTGTCTGGCCAGACTCTCAACTATACCCTCCCCACCAACCCTGTTACAGCCCATAGATCCAGCCGTCCTACCTAAGTCAGGGTGATGGAGGACCATGTCTGCCTCTGTGCTGCAATGAAAAAAAAAAAAAAAAANAAAAAAAAAAAAAAAAAGAGTGGGAGAGTGCAATTGTGCAGGCTGTTCTGGATAAGACAGGGTTTCAGCTGATGCAGACAGTACCCGAGCAAAGTTGAGGTTTTAGGGCTGAGGCAGATAATATCAGAATTTACTTCATAATGGAACATATTAAACTGTTGCTGGAAGTGTAAAATTAAAGTTAGAACTAATATACTCAGGAATTTAAATGTCCACAGACAAGCCAAGGCAATATGCAAAAACCTGAAAATTGACAGAATTTTCTTTAATGACTTTGCGTGAAATTTCAAGTGCCATGTTCAAGTTATCTCGCTCTCTCAAGAATAATAGTAATTCTGTATTTTATTTTCACAATTCTTCATGTGGCAGACAGTGTCACAGTATGTAGAGATGTTACTCAATACCTGTGTTTAAATACAAACACAATCTTATTCATTCTTCATTGATATGGAAGACTAAGTCTGCCAATCCATTTTGTTTTCCTGAAGGCTGAAATACATGAAATGCAGCCTAAATTGGCTGCCCTTCTACCATAAGCCATACATCTTGGGGATTCAAGCAGAATCACTTCCTGCCAGAGCATGGGCAGATGTAGCTCTGAGTAGGAGTGGATGAGCAGGGCTGGAAGAATGTTCTCTGAGGTTACGATGAGGGAGGTGACTTAACTCATTTATTTTATCTCTCAAAATCAGGGTATCTGCGGGGTATTAAAAAGTTTTAAAAGGTCTTAAATTGATTGTGCCAAAATTAAGGCCTTAAAGGACCATACCTTCCATTTTGCATGTTTGAGTCTAATATATTCAATTTTCATACACACAGTGTTACTGACAATCATTTCCTAAAGCATTCTACTGGAATGGTGAATTGAAATATATAAATAAATAAATAAATAAAATTTCTTACCTTTCAGACCACCATTTCAGTTCATTCTGTTACACTATTAAATCAACTTGTTGATACTTGAAACATTCTTGGGATAGGTAATCCATCATTGTGAGCAAGATGTATTGTATATTCATGGTTTTTTCAAAGTCATGTAATTTTCGTGGTTAAGCGCACTAAAAAAGTGTGGAGTGATCTGAAAATACTTCCTAGTGGTGCATTCAAGTGCTGTAGTGAAGAACTGACAACAGGANAAAAAAAAAAAAAAAAAAAAAAAATGTCAAAAACGACACATTTGTTTTGAAAACCGAACAGCTAGAACAGTACCGTTTGTCCGTTACTGGAAAGAAGATCAAATCAAGTTCAGGTACCTGTGATCACAGTTCATGTAGTATGAAACATATCAGCATTTAAAGTAAAGTTTGTTCATGGTCTTTCTGTGACAACATATCATGGTGACATATTACACTCATCAGTATGCACAGTTTTGTTTAAATTGATCATAAAGAGCACTTTTTATTTTAGAACTGAAAAAATGAGGTGTAAAACATTTAAAAGAATAGTATTTAAAAATGTCAGAGTCATGGCATTGCACATAAGGTTAGTATACAGTTACATGTATTAATTTGATTATTTACCTATTTATTTACCTGTGATTTTGTACAAATTAGCCATACTGTGACATCACCCAACTATCACCCAGACTGGAATCTTGATGGCAAAGCTCCTCACAAAACCAAACACACTGTTTAATTACATCCATGTTAAAATTATATTCCAGTGAAGCACAGAGCTCAGATTATTGCTGTGAGTGTGATGAGAGCAGATAGTCCACATTCAGTTTACACGAGGCATTACTACTTCATAATGTTTGAGTCAAAGTTTACATTAATCTTTGTGTGGAATGTCTGCAGGCTGTCTGTATTCTACCTACAATCCAGTCACCACAGACATTATATTTTAATATTTTTTGTTTTCAGTTTTTCTTGACTTGCTTGCCTTTCAGTTGCCCTTTTATGAGCCAGTAAACATATTTGGACAAATGTG
Source organism: Lucifuga dentata (assembly GCA_014773175.1). Taxonomy (NCBI): domain Eukaryota; kingdom Metazoa; phylum Chordata; class Actinopteri; order Ophidiiformes; family Bythitidae; genus Lucifuga; species Lucifuga dentata. The sequence continues at coordinate 87,880 of VXCM01002968.1, read as the reverse complement.
GAAACTAAAAAATATAAGTCAACAATTTAAAACTAAATCATGTCCCTAAACCTAAAATAATTGGAGCCATCGTACAATTTTTGCCATGTGAAGTTGGTCTTAAATTCCATCATAAGAAGCATTAAAAAGTCTTTAAAAAAGTCTTAAATTTAACATGCCTGAACCTGCAAATACCCTGAAAATAAATGTGGTCATTTTGCTCTTCATGGAGTAAGAGTCTCATTTGTGATCTCCAAGACCACCTCAGTGCAGCATTTTACTATGTGAATGATGAGCAGGAAAATGTGTTCTGAGATTTAATGGCTGCAAACTCAAACAAAGGGAGAGTCAGTGACCAAAAGAGAACACATGTAGGGAAGTGAGAAAAGTGAATGAGCGACATTTTCACAAGAGTCATGGTCGGAGAAGGTTAAGAGGAGGTTTTTTTTTTTTTTTTTTTNTTTTTTTTTTTTTTTTTTTTCCTCCCCCTTTACGGTGGATGATGGCTGATTAAAGAGGAGTCGGGCAGCTTCTTGTTGGAGAGAGGAGAGATTCAGGTCTGGCCCTGGATCCTCTCCAGCATGCCTTCTGGCCCTCCCTCAGGAAAGAGGGTACCCTGAAAGCACCTGGCCAACCTGTGGACAACCTTGGCATTGCTAATGAGCCTGCTGGGTCTGAACTTCTACAGTAGCCTGTAAAACCTGTAACCCTGGCAACAGACTAGCTGCCACATGCTCACTGTGATTATTTACAAAATGATGAGCGGCTAAGGTGAGAGCCTGCTGCTACATCATGTGTTAGCCTCAGCGAAAATGGGTATTTGTAATGTAAGCAAAGTAGATGTACATGATGAATTCCAGAAATGAATGCATTCTATTCCAGTGGACCTTTGCTGTGTTTAAAGCAAAACATTTGCTGTGTTTGATGGAAAACACATCAAATTTAGAGGTTTCAACCCCTATATTTTGAATTTTGCCTTTTTGTTATTGCATATGGTTTTGTTGTTTCATTCTTTTTATTTTTCCATTCTAAAATGATCCAGAAACCTTAAAGTCTTGACTAATCAAGTTTAGTGGAGTGGTTCCTTTACTCATCCTACACTAGGACAGTTTGGATTTTGTCTGTTCCAAATACAAATGTAAAAAAATATCACCACCCTACAGCCATGTGACTATATTTGTGGTTCAGTACATCTGTCTGTCTGTCTGTCTGTCTAGCTAGCTAGCTATCTGATAACCTGACCTTGTTAGCTTGAATCACACTATTACTGAAACAATGCAGTAACATATGACACAATAAATATAAATGTTTATATCTACAAGTTTGCCACATTCTCAATACAAGACTGATGCTAGTGCCAGCATTTGCTTATGGAATAATGGAGTATCCTTAATGCCCTGAAATTAAAGTTAAGAAATGAAGGAACAACCATGGCTGTGACAAATAATGTAGCTTTATTACCAGACAGCTGATAATTGATTTGATGGTAGTGTGATAAGGCATTGATTTATACTGTCAGTCTCATCTGCAATGGCAGTTGTTGTTTGTACAGCATCAAAAGTAAAATTAATAGTCTATAAATTCAAATGAAGCACACAACACTATACCTGTATATGATTCAGAATGATTTTCATCAAATAATAAAATCCCTCAGTGAAACGCAGGCAAGTATAAAATTGTGATAAAATACAATGCCAATGGTTTTNAATAAAATCCCTCAGTGAAACGCAGGCAAGTATAAAATTGTGATAAAATACAATGCCAATGGTTTTGCACGTTTGAGCCCAATAAATATTACCTGCATGCATATATTACTGCCAACCAATTTCAAGAATATAAAACTTTTTTTTTTTTAAGTTTTCCCAAATCCCCTAATTTTTCAAAATCAAATGTTCTGATGGAAACACCCATTGTATTTACATTTGAACCTCACATTACAAAACCACAGTCCGTGAGATATAATAACTAAAAATAATAACTTAACAGTATAATAACTTAAAGGATCATACTGGTAGTCGCGCATGTTTGAGTCCAATATATACAACACACATACATGGTTCATTATTGACACCTGATTTCCAAAATATAAAATGGTATTTTAGTTTTCCTGTTATTTTTTCAAATCCCCTAATCTTTTAAATGTTGAGGTGATAGACCCACCTTAAAATTCAGTGTTTCACCTTCTAACACTTATGCACTATCGCAGAAGGCACGATCATTTTAACTTCTCGGTAAAAGCCTTCTTTGCCTGGGATTATATTTCCTGGGGGAGAAATACTTCATCTTCTGTGCAGCTCCTTGTTGGATCGGTTAAATAAAGTTATTTCTGAAAAACCTAATAGGTATTTTGTTCATTGTGATGGATTACTTATCTCAAGCATGTTTCAAGTTTCTACAAGTTGATTTTAATAGTGTACTGGAATGAACCAAAACTAATGGTAGTCTGGAAGGTAGGAAAAGTCATTTTCAAATTTGCTGCTAAAGTAGTATATTTTGAGAAATGGTTGTCACATGTCAGGTGACATGTATACAAATTGTAAAGCTTGGACAGGAAAGTGTGGCTTTTGGTGGTGTGTTTTTTACATTTCTAAAGAAATGCCACAATGTGATGTTGAAATATTTCCAGCAAACCCCGACACTGGGAATTTAACAGCAGATATATTTGCAGTTATCTAAGATATCAATGGTCAACACCAGGTGTTTGAGTCAGTCTCCCAGAAACATTCAAAATCATGCAGAGATAAATTTTGATCACCAGAGGAAGACAGTTTCTTCCCCAACAGTGGTCTAAAGACATCTGTAATGCTGCCAGCCACCAGAGCCGCATGAGTTTTGCTTTTTCCTCGACTGCTAAATCCCTCTCTCACTATGCCTGCTACTGTCAGTATTGTCATAACTCTGCTCTGTTGTGGGAAACAATATAAACATAACTTAGAAAACATTTTCAATAAATAACTCCTGTAATCCATTAATCATCACAGGATGGTGATATTTAACAGTGTATGAGAATCCAAAAGTATTTTTTTTCTTCCTTTCCCATGGGCTCTGACCTATTTGTTGCTTCTTTATAACCTCCTTTAGAAATATTCTCTTACTGTTCCCATTTCATAAATACCAAGTGTTATATATTTATGATTTGAGTTACAATTAATGTAGCACTTTTAAAATGCTTTCATAAGTGCATAATTCAAAATAAGCAATAACAAAAATGGTGTAATACATCAAACAACTACACATTTCTGCATTACACTATTTCTGCATTACACTACTACATGCATTTAAATATAGTATAAATAGAAACATGACTCATGGATCAAAGGTTTGAGGCCAAAACATAAAAGTGGTTATTACAGCACCATAATCAGGTTGATCATTGTAATTTCATCTCCAAAATATATTCACTTCTTCCTCTCAACATTAATTATCTCCCAAATTCCATCCAAATCAATCTTTAACTTTTTGAGATATTCTAATGATTATTAAGTTATTATTGTTGTTACTTACAAAAAAAAAAAAAAAAAAAAAAAAAAAGCTGGTGATCATATAACCTCCTTGGCAGAGGTAGAAATAATATTTTGGAAATGTTATGTCATGTTATGTTTTGGAAAATGGCTGGCAGTAACTTAAAGTGTATGCGGGTAGTATTTATTGGGTTTAAATGGATGAAATCACCAGTATGGTCCTTTAACCACAGTATAGTTGCCATGCATGGAAATTATAGGAATACTCAATGGCAAACTGTTGGCAGTAATCGTCATTGAACATAATCCAAAGTTTTGCAGAATCTACTTTTGCCAAGTCCAGATTTGATGCTCTCTTTGGCAAGTGGGTTGTTTATTTTCTTCACTCAGGAAGTTGGACAGAATATATTAGATATGTATAATATAAGAAGGGCTGTCCTAGCACTGTTGGACATATAACACATATAGTCTACATACAGTAGCTGCTGTTGAATTACTCAGTCTGTGATGATGTTAGTCACATCATTCATGGCTATTTTGCGCTGGATATTTTTAGCATGGAAAGTCTCATCACGCTAACAGAAATAGTCGAGAGCATTTGAAGCTTGGAAGCACCCAGAATGTTAAGCTATTCTGTACTTCAAAAATATCCCTCTGAAAGAAACAGCAATCTCAGAGAAGTTGGTGAGAGCTGATAATTACTGCAGACCACTTCTCGATACTGCTGGCACCTGTCTGCTCACAGGAAGGCAATGAGTTTGTGCACCAGGGTGTGTTTCAAGTGCTATCACTTTATCACTTGTAAGCCTGGGCACAAATGTGCAGTAAGCATCTCTGAAATAGCTCTGACACTGCAGCATAAGTGGATATATACAGTATAGTATATGTAGCAGATAAGCAATACAATGGAAAAAGGCACTATTAAATTGAAGTTACTAAACCACAGGTTTAGTAATTCAAGACTGATCAAAGATAGATCAAAACTGATCAAAACACCATCAAAACCATTAGATTAAAAAAAAAAAATCCTTTTCATAAATTAACTTTAGTCATGTTGACAATCCATTCATAATTATGTCATTTAGAACCAATATTTGCATCACTGATTGGCAGCAAGTAATGTTTCAGTTTAATTAAATTGCTAATTTGCCAATCTCAAATATAATGTATTTTATCTGTGCATTAACAAAGAAGCCATCTGCGCTCAAATCAATAACACTGACATCTGGCAGCTCCTTGAGATCTTGACATGGAGTACCAAATATGTATTCCTAGTTTATTATATTGCTCATGACTTCAATGTTCAGTTTACAACACAGATCCTTCCACAGACTGTTGCATATCTGTTAAATAGAACACATCACATTGTGACTTTTTTTTTTTTTTTTNTGGTGTCATTACGTGTGTTTCACCAAATAAATTGGTATGAGAAAATACAAGTTTGTCATGTATTAATGATAGGTGAATAATGACAATTTTCCAAAATACAATAATGCAAAATAGAATATAGCAAAGTTAAATGGCAGAAGACACCTTAAATTGTAACTGTAAAGCTACATATTTACATATTTAGAAAATGCATATAAAACAAAGTCGTCTTAAACAATTTAAAATATTCAATAACCTCCAGAAAAATTTATTTGCATAAAAGTGTGTCTTAAGCAATTATTTAAAGGCTGAGAGTGATTTTGCCAGCATAAGGGCTCAGTTACTTATGCACTGATTACAATGAACTTTTGTAAAATGATTTTGTTGCGATGTCCTTATTTAACCATTTGTACCAACTTCAGCGAATATCAGCATATTCATGCCGATGACAAATACCAAACCATGTCAGCCTTTGAGGGGCCCAGGGTTCAACATGGACAGAGTTATTGTGGAGGGGGGGAAAAAACATCACCAGGCCTTTTCACTTCAGTCCTAAAACATTGAAGTGAAAAGGGCTGGTGATGTTCCCCCCCTCCCAATGATTTTTCCAAGTTCCACTTTCTAAGGACCTACCTACCATTACAATCTGTTGAAATGTGAATGCTCTGTTTTTTCAAGATTGCCTCCCTCTGAGACTGAAATCAATTTCTGAGTAGGTGGCCTTGGGTTATTTGGCAAAGTAAAACATATATTTTAAAATTAATATTAGCTTTGTGAATACTACAATAGTGCAAAGCTGAAAACATCAGTTTACATCAGATGTAAACATCAGTGTTTCACCAAATAGCATATTTATGTTTTTTTATTATATAGGCCCTTAAGTTATTCTATTGATTTGGAGAGGGAGAGATGCAGAGATAGAGCTGGAGTGTGTGTGCCCAATGACTGTGTCTAATCCCACACTGTGCTGCCTCCAGTGGTCCCTCTTCTCTTCTAGACCTAAATGAAACAGGTGAGGATCTGGAGCCTCTCGGGGCCAGCCTCACACCTCACTGGTGCCCAAACTTAAATTGGCTTCTTCTCTTGCTGTTCCACACCAGTAATTACCCTCCCCAGCCCCTGCCAGGAAGAGCAGAAATGAATGTAGACAAATAAACATATAAATCTAATGCCTAAGGGTTAGGGTCACAGCGCTGTTCCCCCCCACTTGTTCAAAGTAAGTATACAGGTATGAAAATAGGAAGAACTGGAGAGGGCTATCAGGTTTGTAAACACATATACAGTATGCGTGCATGTGTGTGTGTGTGTGTGTGTGTGTGTGTGTGTGTTCTGTACATACCCAGCTATAGTATGGGGTATGGTTATGGGTTGTTTGGTTGTTGAAAAGATCCACTGTCAGATGTTATAGAAACATGATGTTTTGATGGAATTGTGCAATTGTGCAATCTGTAGTCAGATATGTTATGCTGCATTCACATGTTGACAGCAGAAAAAAATAGCCCTTACTGATTGCCGTAACTGATCATTAAAGCGGAATCAATGTCAACTGCAATTAGTTACATTTATTTTATATAGTTTTAATTTCCTGTACAATAAATTTTAAAACAGTAGTTTTTTGTGTTTTTTTTTTTTTTTTTTTTTTTTTTTTTTTTTTTTTTTTTTTTNTTTTTTTTTTTTTTTTAGCTGGAGGTGGCCTCAAAGTTTATGCACTACAGGTAGTGTATAAAAATGGAAAAGCTCTGGCTGTTTTCTCTGGTTGTTTAAAGAATGGACAGAAAAGGCAGACATTGGTTCATCCACTTTATAGGAATGGAAATTGCTTAAAGAATTCAGTTGGCTAATTCAAGAACTGAGGATGGATGAAAAGATTTTCAGGGGATATGTCAGACTGTTGACGGTGCAGTTTCACCCCTGCTTGATTTAAGTCCTCAAAAAAATTGTAAAGACACATCTGATATCAACATCATCTGTCATTGCAGCTGCAGAAAGCAGAAAAAGTTGGAAAATTTTAACTTTTGGCAGAACTCTTCAATTTTTTGGTGGGGGAGCGGACGGAGCTGTACTTACACAAATACAAAGAAAGTTATATAAAATAAGAAATGAACAGGATAATTTCATTTTATTGGGTACACTTTCAATATCAACTGCTTTTCTTAATTTAGCTCCAGCAGTTGAATAGCGACTAACAGTCCTAACAAAAAAGAGTCAACCTACTGCTACTCAGTTGGGTAGTTAGTTACATCAAGAAAAGGAACAACTAAATTAGTTTCGCATTTTTTCAGAACACATTAATATATTTCATACCACAATCCATAGAGATTATTCAAATCTTTTTGCAACCAGTGTATTTAATGCGTCCACAAACAACTGGGGTTGTTTTTGCACATTAAATTTATGTGTGCTATTTCAATAACATTTCATTTATAAGTGCAGGAACATATTCTAAATTCATTCAACTTAATTTTTATCTGTTTCTTCTCCACTTTATGTGCATCCATTCCTCAGCCTTCCTCATCTCAACCCACTCTGCCTTCAACTCACTCTTCAAATAGGATTTACCTTTCCTTGAAAACCTACCCTTTCTAGTGCCTTCTACAAGTGTTTCATTGCAGATGCATTTACAAAATCAGCAATGCCACATATCAACCTCATCTTGATGTTTTCATTTGAAAACATCAAGCAAACTCATCTAAACTTTTCAACAAAAACCAAATGGAACAAAGTTGATATGGGAAGTGGGAAGGGAGATGTGAGATGCCCAGTTGTCTTCTGTGGTAATTTTCTGATCGTTATCTGAAAACTCAGTCACCAAAAGATGTTGCTTGTACTTAAAGGGGCTTAACAAGCATCACATATTCTAAATTGAGCAGCTAATAACATGAAGCAGACACTGCCCCATCTTTTTAGTAATCCATTAGGACTTTGGATTTTCATTTCAATGCACATATTTAAGCAATCATAGGTGGTAATGATGTAATCTACAACTCCTTTCCCTTCCATAAATGCTGCCTTAAAGTCATTACTCTGATATTCAATGGTTGTAATCCAGCATTTCACTTTATTTATTTACATTATCATTGCCGTCTTTAGGTGGAACACCATCAGTCTCACTAATCTATCTGTCCTATTCTTCTGTTCAGACCTTCACAAACACAGACAGCACCAGCTTCTAACAAATTAAGCCTGAAAATGAACCTGTAAATACCTGGAAAACACTTGGGAGTCAGTTTGAGCTCATCCTTCAGGGAGCAATAACAAGAGAAAATTAGAGCACAATACTCAGACACCTGATGCTTAAATTGTAAACTAATTATTCCATCTACGGATTTGCCAATCACACTAACTCTGTATAATCTGTATAAACTCAAATTTTAATCAAAATCCCCACACTTTTCACATCTTTAAATTAGTTTTTCTGTTGTGATCAAAACAGAATTATTAATTTATGCCAGTCATTTTCCATCAAATGTGTTTCATTGTCTGAAAGTCCAACGTCCAAATTTATAGGCCCTTACCAGAGGTTTTGCATGTTTGAGCCCAGTAAATACTACCCACTTACTATATTACTGGCAACCATTTCCAAAACATCAAGTTGTATTTTAGTTTCCGTGTTATTTTGCCAAATCCCCTAATCTTTCAAAATCAAATGTGCAGGTAACCACCTTAAAATTCACATGCTAAGATCTATGCATGATTGTAGAAGGTATAGTCATTTTTAATTTCTCTATAACAGCAGCCTCCTCCTGGGACTATATTCCCTGGTGGAAAAATATATTTACTTCCATGTAGCTCCATGTTGGATCGGTTAAATTAAGTAACTTCAAAAAAAAAAAAAAAAAANAAAAAAAAAAAAAAAAAAATAGTGTGTGGTTTGCTGTGATGGATTACCTATCTCAAGAACCTTTCAAGTCCCTACAAGGTGATATTTATAGCATACTGGAATGAATTGAAGCCAATGGCTACCTGAAAGGTATGAAAAACAGTTCTAATATTTACAGCTCCAGCAGTATCTTTTGGAAAATGGTTAGCAGTAATGTAATGTGTATGAAGTCATATTTATTGGGCTCAAACATGCAAAATCACTGGTATAGTCCTTTAATTTCAGTATCTCATGATTGTAAATTCATAATTTAAATCAATCCATCTATTTAAACTCCAGTGCAAGAGACAAAACTGCTCAGATTCACGAGCTGTACATAATCTTCACTTTTCATATTGGTTTTGGCTCTCTGTGGTCATAAGGCACATACTTGTTGGGTATCTTATTTATTTATTTTTTTCTTTTTCATTTTTAATTACTCATCAGCCTTTAATGATTGTGTAATATATCCAGCTTCCATGTAAAGAGCGAAATTACATCTTGGTCACATAGCAATACACTCCCCCATAACCACTGAAGACCCTCAGAGAGCACATCTCTCACTGGCCTCATAACATCTTCTCCTCTTTCCCTTCTTCAGACAGTAGAGGATGACAGAAAAATCTAGCTCAAAACAAGTATTTGCCTTTNCACATACACTTGTGTTTTCAAGCTAATGATTTGACTAGCACAGCTCTTTGTATCCTTGTGGCTTCAGTTTATTGCATCTTCATTATAAGACTCCCAATTTCCTCGCTCTTCTGGCCCATCTGTTGCCATGGAAACTAGTTATTTGAGCATGCTGGGAGGTCAGAATCCCATGTCATAATCATAGGGGGACTCGTGTCTGCCCCCCATGCTTTAGTCTGTCAACACACCCTGCTGTTTCCCAAGTAATCCGTTTCTGTCTCCCGTGCTGAGTGTAATTCATAAAACACAGCACCACATATAACATTGATAAGGGAAAATAGTGATACACAACAACGTTCCCTCGCTCATAAATGCCTGTTACTGGCCGCTTTTATCATTTGCATTGAAAGAGGTGTTACTACAGTATTTTCTCATTTACATGTCAGGTAAGCTATTCATCAAACACAGTCTTTAAAAAAAAACAAAACAAAAAACAAACAAACAAAAAAAAAAAAAAAAAAACTTCTTCAGCCTGCCTGAAATTTCCGGTATGAAATTTCTGTGATGTTTTAAACTGTATTTGCCCCACGTTTTAGTTATCAATAAATTTGATGGATAAGATCACTCAGTTGATTAGTCCGTTTATTTAAATGGAAAATGTTTTGATCTGATCTCACACACATTCCAGTGGTACTGCACCCCTTCCTCAAGCATCAAACTCTGCATTTCACTCTGTCAATAGTTCTGAGATGTCACCTGACATCATGGAGCGCATGACAAACAAGAGCTAATTGAAAAGGTTTAAAGATTTGTTGCATTTAGAAGTAGAACCTTTGTTTCAGTGTTTAGCTTCTGTCATTTAACATAAAGTTTTCTTATTATATTAGAGTTTTGTAGTATCTGAGAGCTAAGGTCATTAAGAGGGTACATAACAGAATGATTCAACCATGTTTTTCGGTAATCTAACTGAAGTAATCCAGTAATTTTCAGAAACCAGACAGTCTGTTATTCCACAGATATGACCCCACAAGGAGGTCAGCATGGATGCAGCCACGTCCTGTTGGGGATACTAGAAGGGTTGGCAGCTGCCTTAGTTAACTTGTGGGCAAAGCTTTGACTTTAGATTTTGGATGAGCAGACACACCCCTATGGGCTATGTGTTAAGGTTTTGCATGACATGAATATGCATTACAGTTACGCCTTAATCCAATGATACAAATTCAGATGCGTATATGTAGCCTGTTTAGGGTAAACCATTATTTTACCATTGTAGTCATAAACACGGAGGAGGAGGAGGAGGAGGAGAATAATTACTGAGATCCAAAAACAACTCGTGCAGAAACTCTAACAAGACCCATGACACCCAAAAACACATAAACACCACAACTGGATGCAATTTATTTCACCTCTCTCTCATCTTCACATTTTAGCTTCAATATCTTGCCTGAAACAACAACAACAAAGCGGATAATCATGTTTTAATCTGGCTTGTGTCCTGATGTCAGCAGATAATGATATTCATATTCATGAGTGTGTTGCATTGGCATAAGCCTCCTGAATCAGGGTTTTCACCCATGCCTCAAGCCAACAATTCACAGAGCTTGTGGAGGCTTGAAAGGAGAATCTGGCAATGTTGCAGGGAATGGTGGGAAGGGAGGGGGTGCTATGCCAATTTGAACCACCCCAGTTCCACAATCTGCCCATCCAGATTGCTCTTTGGACCTGCTTGCTTCTCTACCAAGAAATCATATATTAGGTCATAGTGGAAGATTATGTTTATGTATGTATTATGTTTAGGTATATAATGTAATGTCTGTAAAGTCAGTCATAATAAAAGTTAAGACTAAATGCCTTCTGATGTTCAGAATTTTAAGACTACCACTTCTGCACTATTGGAATGAACCATTTCTCATCATCAAGTATTTATTAAGGTACAAACAACCTAAGATTCACGATACGTGTACGCATTTTTGATTTGGCTCTTATTCGGGGTCTTTCTAACAATGAATGCTATTTGTTCTTAAATGTATGTGCCTGATGACCAAATAACTTTAAAAAAAAAGTGTCTAAGACAACTGTTTCAGAAACAGACTGCATGGCAAATGTCTCTCAAATGTTTTTCAGGAATAGAAATTTTAAGGGGTTAGACAGAAGCACTTTTCTAAAATGCATAGTCAGGGTTCACAGGCATATTTAAGCACAAGGCCATAAACTGAAGGTATTATGAGCCTAGTATCACCTTAAATCTGTACGTTTTATGTTAGTCCTGTAAATGAAAGGGGACATGTGTGACTGGGGCCTGTTATTTCTCTCAAATTGATCAACGGGTGAACATCTACAGCTCAAGCTGGGAACAGTAGATACACAAAAGCTGACTGTCTTTAAAAATAAATAAATAAATAAAAACATAATAAAAATTCTAAAAAAAAAAACCAAACTTTTTTTTAGGGATAAAAGTCCGAAAGAATCACATATTGACTGGTGCACAATGAACACAGTTAGGCTGCGATTTTCCAGAATGTCCACAGGATTCTTGCTGTGATTTGGCACATTTCTACTAAATTTTCAGTCTGCACTGGAAAGAAGGCGTGGAAATCACCATGGTGATTCGATACAATTAGAATTATTTAGGGATCGATTCGATCCCTAAAGACTTCAATTCTGACCATGAATTGATTTGTTTATTTAGATGCACTTGTTTAAACACAAAACTTTTTTTTTCCTACCTCACTGAATTTACAAAATGACTGAATTAAGTACACACTTCATGAAACACAAAGCATAATAGAATACAAACAATAATTTAATATTTTTATTTCAGGAAACTGGAAGAACCGTTGTCAAATACACAAATGTTACTATAAACTAACAGTTCTTACATCAGTGTTGATTCTTTCCTGGTTATTTGAACAATCTAACTTTCCTTTCAAGAAGACAAACATAGTTCTAGCTACAGCTTAGCTTCAGGGCTGCACATCTATTTCTTTACAAATTTGATTTCAAAACAATTAACTCATAACAGACCTAGATTATATGATAGTAAATTGATTTATTCAGACATGTAAATGTTATAATCAGAGTGAGACACCTCCACATGCATTTCTGCACCTGGCAAACTCTCCCTCATACTGCAGTTATGTGGAGTATGATGGATACACTGATCTGCCACAACATTAAAACCACTGACAGGCGAAGTGAATAACATGATCATCTGGTTACAATCAAGGGGTGGGATATATTAGGCAGCAAGTCAAAAGTCAGTTCTTGAAGTTGATGTGTTGGAAGCAAGAAAAATGGGCAATCTCCAAAACAGCAGGTCTTGTGGGGGTGCTCTGCATGGTCAGGACCTATGCAGTGGTCAGTACCTACCAAAAGTGGTCCAAGGAAGGACAACTGGTGAACCGGTGACAGGGTCATGGGCATCCAAGGCTCATTAATGTGCATGGGGAATGAAGCCCGTCTGGTCTGATCCCACAGAAGAGCTACTGTAGCACAAATTGCTGAAAAAATGAATGCTAGCTATGATAGACAGGTGTCAGAACACACAGAGTATAGCATCTTGCTGCGTATGGGGCTGCAGACCAGTGCTGACTCCTGTTCATCGCCCAAAGCGCTTACATTGGGCACATGATCATCAGAACTGGACCATGGAGCAATGGAAGAAGGTGGCCTGGTCTGATGAATCATGTTTTCTTTGACATCATGTGAACAGCCAGGTGCGTGTGCATCGTTTACCTGAGGAAGAGATGGCACCAGGATGCAATATGGAAGAAGGCAAACTGGTGGAGGCAGTGTGATGATCTGGGCAATGTTCTGCTGGGAAACCTTGGGTCCTGCATTTATGTGGATGTTACTTTGACATGTACCACCTACCTAAACATTGTTGCAAACCAAGTACACACCTTCATGGCAATGGTATTCCCTGATGGCAGTGGCCTCTTTCAGCGGGATAATGCATCTGCCACACTACTAAAAATGTTCAGGAATGGTTTGAGGAACATGACAAAGAGTTCAAGGTGTCGACTTGGTCTCCAAATTCCACAGATCTCAATCCAGCCGAGCATCTGTGGGATATGCTGGAAAAACAAGACCAGTCCATGGATGCCTCACTTCACAACTTACAGGACTTAAAGGATCTGCTGCTAATGTTTTGGTTCCAAATACCACAGAGGTCTTGTTGGAGTCCATGCCTCGATGGGTCAGAGCTGTTTTGGTGACACAAGGGAGCACAATATTGGACAGGTGGTTTTTATGTTGTGGCTGATTGGTGTATATTACATATATTGGGTGAACCACAGAATTCTGTTGATTTTATCATGTACAATTTTTACTCATATCATCATAGTGCAGACAAATAATGAAACTACAGTGTGACTGTCAACATGCAGAATGTCTCTGACTGTACTCGCTCTGCTGGTATCTGGGATGCAAATGTAATGTTTTGCTAAACTTAAGAGTAAGGAGAGACCTACTTTATGTATTTTCAACCAAGTCAAGTAGACACCATCCAACAACAGACATTTTCTGTTTTCCAGCTTCTTCCCTGTCTTATCAGCCTCTTATCTTATCGCCACACAGCTCATTGCTTTGTTTTCATTGAACGGGGTGCAGCACGCAAGTGTGAGAGCGTGCAATGCGGAAATAGGAGTGTGTAATAAGGAGGAATGTGCTTTAAGTATGATTATATTTTATTTGTTTGATTTTGCCCAAAATAGTCAATTGTGATCGATAACATTTCAAGTAGCTGCAGTAATCACAGGCAATGGAGTCTTTTTCTTAAAGTCTCTCTCAGCTTCATGTAATAAGCACTAATTTACCATTAACAGAAAAAAATAAATAAAATAAATCTTATAAGTGACCTCTAATTTGTTTTTTAGTGAGAACAAGATTAGGAGGAAAAAAAAAAGAAAGAAATGTTTTTGTTAAAGTGTTGTTACACCTACAGTACATTGTTTAGTTCCGGTTGAATCAAACTCAAGTATGTTTCCGCTTTTGACACAATTTATTCAGGCAGGTCTGAACACAGCAATTGCACTAAAACAACAAGCATCATGGTCTAGTCACAAACAAACTCTGGAACAGTTTGTTTGTGGTGTGAAAATGATCCAAAGTAGTTCTGAAGCAACTACCATATTGTGAAAAGGTGTTGTAACATATCAAGCTTACCTAACACATCTTAACATTAACATCTTTTATTGTATATTGTGGTAAAGTTTATTTTAGTTCTGCTGGCATAGTTTTGATTGCTACATGGCCCAAATGATGGCTAGGACTCAGAACATATCCCACATTTGTCACTGTTTAATGTCAGCTGACTCAGTAAACTTCCTCTTGTTTTCTTGTTTCCCCCCAAAGACATTTTTGACCAATCGCACAGTGAGCATTCTCACATCGCTTTTATTCATGTATTTTATTTTACTTGAAATGTTTCTGTGTGGAAACAAACACAATCAAGGGCAAATGCAACAATTTTTAAGGACTCACTGATTCAGACTAGAGCAAATGAACTTGAGTCGCAGTGATGAACCAGGCAAAAAAAAAAAAAAAAAANAAAAAAAAAAAAAAAAAAAGTTCTGCTTTCTATCACTAACCCATGCTTGATTAATTGTTTGAAGAGTTTTAATATGTTTTATTAACACATACAAAAATATATAGTAAAACTCGTCAGTTATTTTTAGGGGGCCAAAAAAAGTTACCTTTTTTCAGTCAGTGCATGATTTGAGTTTCATTAAAACATAATTATGATGCACCATATATATATCTATATATTTCAAGGAAATTCCAACTCTCCTCAAATTGATTTTCATTTTGCATCAAAATGAATGAATACAACTAGCTTCCTTCCAGGTCAGAAAAATGTATTCACAAATTAAAATGCATAAAATAAATGCTAGAGAAAATGCTTGCAGTAATGTAAAGGTAATGTGATTTGTGGTAAATTGTAAAATAAATACAAATAAACAAACAAACAAACAGATAGATAGATAGATAGATAGATAGATAGATAGATAGATAGATAGATAGATGATAGGCAAGCAAGCAGTTATGGCCTTTTAATATAATTGTTTACATGTTAGCAGTTGAGTTTGGCTAGTGGACACATGCTAATCCATCCATCCATTTTCTAAACCCGTTTGTCCTGTTGAGGGTCACGGGGGGTGGCGCAGTGGTTAGCGCTGTTGCCTCACAACAAGAAGGTCCTGGGTTTGATTCCCGGCTGGGGCAGGCCTTTCTGTGTGGAGTTTGCATGTTCTCCGCGTGGGTTCCCTCCAGATACTCTGGCTTCCTCCCACCTCCAAAGACATGCATGTTAGGTGAATTGGGAACTCTAAATTGCCCGTAGGTGTGAATGAGAGTGTGAATGTGTTTGTCTGTCTCTGTGTCAGCCCTGCACAGACTGGCGATCTGTCCANAAAAAAAAAAAAAAAAAAAAAAAAAAAAAAAAAAAAAAAAAAAAAAAAAAAAAAAAAAAAAAAAAAAAAAAAAACAGTGTAAGCACAAACTAAAATGAGCATAGTTGGATGAAATCCATGCTTATTTCATTAATATACGTATAATGACAAATAAATTGGGAAAGTTTATTTTTGGTAGTAAAAGTCTTGTTTGCATCTGCTCACTGATTCTCTCTCTCTCTTTCTCTCTCTCTCTCTCTCTCTCTCTCTCTCTCTCTCTCTCTCTCTCTCTCACACACACACACATACATCTGTCGTCTGTATAGCAATTGGGCCATATGTAAGCTATGCTGTGCAGTTTCTTTCATGCTCCAGTGGTTCTGAATTAAATAATTGCTCTTTGTTGTTCCTTTTCTTCCACCTCAGAGGGGTTGACACTCAGACCAGTAATGTCCAAGGTCTGCTGAGTGCTGACTAAGCCCTCTGCTGTTGTTGTTTATACCTCATCACTCATCTGAGGTCAGTTTTATCACCTATATTTATGAGTTACCTGAGGCCCTTTGGGAGTGCATGTACAGTGCAAGCTTTCTTACTGATTCAATGTTTTCATTTGATGTTGGACTGAATCTTTTTTGACAGTGGCCCTATAGAAAACAGACTCTGAATGTCACATGGAAGCTCTTATTAACAAATTCTTAGTCAAACTCTCTGCACGTATCACGTGTCCGATTACTGTCAGACAATTTGTCAAGGTTACACATGTTAGACAGGCCTGCATACTGAAGATTACCACCCTGATTGAAATTGACCCTAGTCATTTGCTTGACTGTACCAATACTTCTCCTTCAGTTGCAGTGATTTATTGGTGTGTCATAGTAATCACATTACATTTGACTACCAAATGACCACTGAGCCTGCGCTCATCCATATTCTCTGATACCCCGAAACTGACATTAATCAATCAGCTGATCCATACTCTTCCACGCTCTGTGTAGCTTTGAGGACTCGATTTCAGTTTTCTTCACTCATTCATCTCTGTCTCCCATGTCTTTCCCAAATCATTTTCTTTCTCTCCTTCTCTCTCTCTCTCTCTCTCTCTCTCTCTCTCTCTCTCTCTCTCTCTCTCTCTCTCTAACCATTTCCTGTCATCATCTTTCATCTTCTTCCTCATCTACACTTATACCTACCATAGCGTCCTCCTATGACATCCTCTGTTAGGGCCAAGTGTCTCTTTTTGTGACTATTTGATGCTAAAAGACACAGATGTGATGAGATTCACCAAGGAACAGTCCTCACTAGTCTCTATTTTTTGTTGTTCTTCTTTTGATGTGCATGTTTGTTTTTTTGTTTTTTGTTTTGCTCTGAACCTGAAATACTAACTTGCACTGTTGTCACAAAGGTTTCCTCTTTTTTTTCTGTCTTTCATCTGTACTTCCTGCAGCGATAATGGGAGCAACCAGGGAACATCACTTACCCATATGGATACACACATTTTGTTTTGGAATTGCAATTTATCCCATTCTAATGTAGTTCCTACACAACCATTTCATCTGGAACTTTTTGCTATCCTTTGTAATGTTCAGTCATCCTCCATAGTAGTGTTAGATTTTATTTTATTTTTTTTATTTATTTTAAATACACACTTTATGTAGATAAGCAGATTCATTTGAATGTATTTATAATATTTTTCTTATTCCCCTTTCCCCAGCACATAGCAGCAACAGACCAGTTGCAAATTCCACATGAATTCTTTTACAGGTGGAGGGAGGAAAAGATGATAAGTTCCACCTCTAAAAAATGTACTATGTTACTTTATGTATTCCTAAATATACTCATTGTTAAGGTAAACCAGATGTCGGTTAGTTATAAGCCCAATATAGGAGATATAAAACCTTTGCTCTCAACTATTTTCACATAATTTAATGCTTAAAGACACATAATGAAAATTTGTTCAATGAATTGTTTGGAAAATACCAGCTTACATATCCTTAGTGAAATCTGACATGCAAATCCACACTGATGATGAATACTAAACTTAAGTGATCTGCATATTTGTTCTTTAAAATTCTTTGTTTTTAGGTGTTGTGTTAGCAAGTTACCTTGATATAGTTTTTGGATAATTTTTTATAAAAACAGTAACTTTAAAACTAGTTTCCATTCTGTTATGTTTCTGTGTGATTGGGTGCTAATACCTCATTTTCTTTACTCCAAAAAGCTGTATTGTTTTGGCTAAGCCTGATATAAGCAAAACTTTGCTGATTTGTTGCGTTTCTCTTACATTCACAAGTAAGTGTTACCTCTCACAAATATACTTTAACCAAATGGAAAGTGACATATTTGAGTGAGTAACACAGCATAGGATGAAAACAGTTAAGTTACAGATACCTGTCCTGTTATATGATTTCTGCATAGTGTAACAACTCTGGCTGGTCTGTTAGTGAAGCTAACAACTAGAGAATGAATAGTGCTTACTGTTGAACGCAGCATTTTATTGAACAACTGTTTACTCAAGCTTGGGGCAGTGAGAGTTTGCATCTAAAACCGCATACAGACTAACTCATCTACGCTCAGCTTAAACTTAGCTTACACACAGAGACAGTTTATTTCATTGCAAAAATGTATCCAAACTGTCTGGAGCGGAAGTTGAACTCCCTTTATCTATATCCTTCAGTTAGAGGTGCAGCTAAGCCTGCTACCAATCATTTCATTTAACCTGTCGTTAGCTAATTGACCTACAAACTTGTCATTCATGTGAGTTACATTGTTAGAGATAGGGAGATGGACGGGTGGGATTCTTCCAGGTTGTGCATGAGCTAGCTCATAAACTAGCTCATAAATGTTAAAATGTAGAGTGGGGTCCAAAAGTCTGAGACCACTGTAAAAATGCTTCTATTTTGCTTTTGGCTTTTTTTTTTTTNTTTTTTTTTTTTTGCTTTTTTTTTTATTTAATACAATATTTTTCATCCCAAATGATAATATCATCCTATCAATTTGAGTGAAAAGTTGAAGCTTTTAAAAGTGTAAATGAATTTCAGAATACTTGAGTATTTGGTATGCCCCCCTTTTGCTTTAACAGCACACACTCGAGCTGGCATGGACTCCACAAGTTTGTGCAAAACCTGATGACCAAAGTTATCCCAGCATGATTTAACAATGTTCCAAAGAGTTTCTCGTGATGTGAGACTTTCTGATTATTTCCAGATTTGCATGGAAAATATCACAGATTTTCAATGTGGTCTCAGACTTTTGGACCCCACTGTAGCTTCTTTTGGTTTGACAGAGAAGACAAAGCAAAAGTTTTCATAGTGGCATCCATGATGTCTGCCACTTCGTTTAGCTCAAAGGAACTGTTGTAAATGATGTAATTCCGAGATAAGAGTTCCCAGTTCTGAGGTACAAGGAACGAAGCATAAGCTAAGACAAGCTAAGGTAGGCTAGCCAGTTTTCACTTCCTATTCCTCTGTTAGGCTTTGGCTTCAGACAACAGTTGCTCATTTATTTAACTGTTAAAGAGTAAGCAACAGCTAGCAACGTCTCATCTCTCTTCATTCAGGGATGCTACAGTACAGTTACTAACTTATGTGGTATGTGGTTTGAGAATTGATTACATTTGTTTTACTTGGCGCCATTCTGAATTCTGTGATTCAGTGACTATCCTTTTTCATTCATCTATGTGCCTAAAAGGATGCTACTTGACACACTGTTTAATTTTCCATAAATCTGTCTTCCAATGTGTGCCACCATTTTCCATATTTTATGATATACAATTGAAAGCAGGTATGCTGCACACTCAACTAACCATGCTGGTGATAAGCCCTGAAGAAAATGGCTTCTAGCTGAACAGAGAAGTAAAAAGCACAAAAAGGGTAGACAGAGGAGGCACAGAAAGAAAGTAATAAATATAGCTTTGAACAGAAAGATGCTGAGAGAATTAGCAAAAAGGTTGTGAGATGGTTGAGCAGGAGTGTGAGGCAGAGAAAGTGAAGCTGATGCTGCAGACTGCTAGCTAGTGATTCTCCCTCCTACCTCTTTAATCATCACTTTTTTTTGTGGAAATGGCTCTGGGCCCGATGTGATGCTGCTCACCTTTTCTTACACAGGTCAGCCAGACAGACGGCCTACCACTGATGAAAGCTAAGCTCATGGAATCACTGTAAGACAGTGAGATCAGCATTTACCCACAGCCCAGAAAAAGAGAAAAATAAACAGAATTCCTTCTTATCTGTCATCTTGCTATCAAAAAGAATAGTATGAGAGACAATGAATTTGTGTGCTGGTAATTATGTTTCAAAGTGTCCTCAGTGGTGTTAATGGTAAATATTATTTGGCGAGATAACATTTGTAACCCTGCTAGTTGTTTCATGCCTGAACATGACACCTAGCTCCTCAAGGTGTGATATCTTCCTTTATGACATCGTAATATAGCATTGTGTAGATTCCCTGTCAGTGTGAATGCAGTGAATTGTGAGGGTGAAGACTTTAATCAGTGGTCAAGGGAGGTTCAAAGTCAGATTAGGCAAACTCCAGTAATGTCAGGCATGTTTTGATACATAAATCCCAACAGCTGGTTCCTGGATAGGTTGACCAGAGATTGACTCAGTGGATGAAAACTGTCAATAGCTAAACTCAGCCAAGTTTACACTGAGTCAAGCTTTCTGCCATCATTGTTGTTTCCAAAATTCAAATCCAAAAATCCACTGTTGCATGCAAGATCAAAATCTCTTCTGATTTTCCCAGCATTAACTGCAAACAAGCAACTATTCATTCTGAATATTAATGAGGACAGTGGGGTGAGTGTAGAGGGCGCTTCACCTGATTTTTAAGGGAAAGCGTGCAACTCGTATATAATTTTTCCTATTCCTGTTTCTGGCTTGTGTTGCAGTAAACATGAGTGTAATAAACTATATGGTAAGATCCATATAAAGCATGCTTGGGACAGCTGCTGTTAATAATAGCATCGTTATCCTATGTGATTCAGAGATAAAGGGTGTCTAATCTTTTTTTTTTTTTNTTTTTTTTTTTTTTTTTTTTTTTTTTGCATTATGCTAATGTCATGCAGCACATTATGGGAGACTGATAAAATTCTGGAAAGCCTTGTTAATCCACCCTAGTGCTAAAATAATGATTGCTTTTTGTCTGCTGGTGACAAAAATAGATGACATGTGGGTCATGTGCTGGTACTGCCTAAAAATCTGCATCTGCCTGCCTGATTCCACCACCTGATTCTACTAACCCCCCACCCCACCCCTCCACCCTCCCGCAAAATAAACCACATTTGCCTGCAGTTGTTATACTTACAAGAGGAATTCAGTGTGGTGTAGAAGTGTGAGAAGTACATGCAGTAGAGCAGTTTCACCAGCTTTCATGGTTATTTGTGTGTCTGCAGGTAGACAGTATACTGCAGGAGGTAATTATACTCGACAATGACTTGGGGATCTGTGTCCTGCTGCAACCCTCTCCAGCTACACTGTTAAGCTCCACAGCCAGCAGGGCTGCTGTTTTGCTGGTTTGAAGCACTGCTGACTCATTTCTCCTGTGTGACAGAAGGCCATGTAAAGCAACAATTGGATGAACATTTATATTACACGTATTTTCTCTCTCCTGCATGAAAAGATAATGAAGGGAGGTGTTATCTTTTCTTGTTTCTCAACCTTTGAATGTGGCTAAAGCAGTCTCTAAAAGCCCCTCAGTCCTGCACAGCATGATAAGCCTTGGTTTGGAGTTTAGTGAGTAAGCAGGCAAGAAGAATACATGTACTTTCAGTTTTGGCAGTTGGTAATCCATGTGTGCTTGTCACAGTGCTGAAGCACAGATATAGGGTTTTTGAGGTTATCTGTCCAAATGTTACAATTATCAAAGACAAACATTTAGAGATATATATAGATAGTGATACTATACTGCTACAATGAAATTTTACTGTCTTTTTTGCTTCCCTTTTAATGAAATATAATCATTCACAAAGTGGTAATATTATTTTTCACAATATTTAGTAATATCTCCAAAATGGTTTATATTGAGGTACGCATGTATTAGACTACTCATGACATAACTGTCCACTGCTTCAATGGTGATAAATGACTTGTGAACATTGATCCGTATTGAAACAGGAAATCAAAACATTGTTTTCCAAATGAATTAAAGGATATAATCTTAATTTATCTTGTATCATGTGATAAAAGCATTGCTGTTTCAAAGAAAATTAGGGATATATCCTTAATTTGAATCGCTCGCTCAGTTCAAATGTCTGTTTTTTTCCTGTGTGGGGGCAGTAAATTCATTTTGACTCATCATTATATTTTGCAGTCATAAGTGCAGCCCACATTATGCATTCCATGCTCCATCTAAATGTGTAATTAAGAATTAGCATTTCATTTCTCTTTCTTTCTATTTTCCAACAGCCAGGCAAAAGCAGCAGTCACTGTACATGAACCACTGCAGTAAAGCACCGGTACCTCGTGCACAGATGAATGTCTGCTCCTTTGATAAACATTAGACCGCACACTATCGATTAGTCTCAGGTCTGGTTTGATGTGTGTGATGGCGGAGCTGCAGATCGCTGTGAGGGGGTTGTGTCTGGGCCAAGGCCACTGACATCAGCAGGAATGGAGGCCCCACAGAGGAACAGGAAGGAATGAGGAAATGAAGGATACTGGCCAACTGGGAAGGCTAAGGGGGCAGACTGTTTAACAGAAGAATGGGTGGGGTGACAGTGTGAAGGGGGTGGGGTACAGAAGTTGGGGAAAATGCTGTGATGCAAAAACNTTTTTTTTTTTTTTTTTTTTTTTTTTTTTAAGAATCAGTTGGTTAGATTGGATGCAGAATGTGTGTGTGTGTGAGATGTTCTAAGTGGAAAATGGAAAGAACACAGAAGGAAGAGCAGTGATGTCTCCGCTGCTGGTCCTCTGCCATCCATCAGCTCTTTGCCAGCTGCTGGGTTGGCATGCTCCAGGGACAAGAGGCAGGGAGGTGTGTTTGGGGGGGGNGGGGGGGGGGGGGTCATCACTGACCATGGCAGCCAATTCTAACCAGAGACATCAACCAACCTTTTGATGCTTCATCCTCACAGAGCACAGTCAATAAGCAGGGGGCATAGAGCTTGAAGCTCTATGCTTGTCAGTTACTGATATTACATTACTGATACATTAAAACTTTGATTATACTAGAATTAAGGTGGTAAATCTTTTTTTATTTAGTGTATTATTATTTTTCAGATGTCATATACAAACATTAATTAGATTGAAATCAGCATGTGCTCTTCAGGCATATAAACGTTATAATCGGCTCAGTCATCTCTGTGTGCATTTCCTCTGGAAGACTCTCCTCGTACTCATGTATATTCGGAGAACCACAGAATCCTATTAATTCTGTAAATATATACAGAGTACAGACAAAGTACAGCGTGCATGTAAGAGAAATATTTGTGATGCTTTTCACTGCCGAAGTGAGCACTTTGCTTTTTAGCACCGTTGCTCCTCTCAGAGGGCTCTGGAGATGTAGATGTAGAGTGCCATTAAACTGAGGAGCTAAATCAGACATTTCAGTGGACCTGAAAATTCACTTAACCGTTCCCTTGTAAGCTGTGTCCTGAGCTCAAATCAGCTCTTAACTATCCTTCAAATACACTAGAAGCATGTTTTTTTTTAAAAAAATACACTTATTTTTTTCTATGTATAAACAACTGAAATCACAGGAACAATCTATAAAGTGAATAAAAAACTATAATTCACCTCAATTTTTTTTTTTTTTTTTTTTTTTTTTTACCAGCAGTTCTGTGTACTAGAATTGATTATTGATTTCAGTGAAAACATTTCTATTCAGTTTCATGTTATTCCAACATATACTGTATGGCTTTAACAAACTGTGTACTTTATGGAGATTGAAATTTATATTGAATGTTGCACAATGAACAGTTGCTCAAAATGCTATTTTAAGACATCTAATGTTAACTATCTATGCAAGGACAATAAGATTAGAGTTGAGTATGACAGAATTTGCTCTGTCTGTCATAAAGTTTGTGATAATAGCTTGCCATCTTATTCTGGCAGTTCCAGGCCCTCTAGCTACAATATTAGCCATGCACATACTAAATGAGTGTTCAAACAAGTGAAAATGACATCTATGAAAAATGTGAATTTTAGGGATTGAAGAAGATCATTTGAGTCATCCTCCAATACCCTAGTCCGGTTCAAGCCTTAAGGGGTTTTCAGATTGACACAAATGAAAAAAAATCTTGGATATTTTCCCATGTACTTCAATGAGACATGCTCGTGGCCAGAGTGGAGGGTATGTCACATATCGAGGCGATTAACAACATAATGCAGTACAGCAGAAAATGATGAAATTAGTTGAGCTTTTGCCAGATAGCACTGCAACAATATCCAGCATTTCCATACCCAGTCAAATTTGTTAGCCGCAGAAAATGTTGGTTTGGCATTGATGAAATGGTTCTGGGTCTGGCAAAAGACACTTCCACAACAACACAGGCTGTTTTTCCACATTAAAATCTCTTGACTCACTTGAGCTTAAAAATCCCTACCAACTAACTCAAGTGCTGCAGGACATATGGGACAGGCTTCAAAGTAATCCACTGCAATATATATATATATAAACTTGACTTCAACCTGATAATTATATGCGGTTTCACTATTGAAAAGGTCTCTATAAATATTCTTTGATTTTAGATATACAAGTGGTTTTCTGAGTTATAACAAAGTCCACTTGTAGTATCCCAGCAGAATAAAGAGGACTCTTTACTGTCAAATGAAATTTAATATGGTGATTCCTTTTTTATAACACTAAACCATAAAAACTGCATAAAGCATAGCAACAAAGGTAAATAAATGACAATGTAACCTATCACAACCTTAGCACGTTAACAGGATCAACAAGTTGATTAAAATATACACTTGATAACATTTATGCCAACATACCCCACTGCCTTTAACTGGCAACCACAGAGTAACACACTAGCTACCAAACTGACATGACAAAATAAAACTCAAAATCTTTTCAAAAGTGTAATCAAAATAAATGTACCTTGTTACCTTTTAGGCACAGGCATAATCAAATACAACCATAAAGTACTGTACCGCTGGTTTTGCAAGTTGAGCCCATTAAATACTATCAGCATACACCTTACATTACTGCCAACCATTTTCCAAAAAAATACGACTGGAGGGGTAACGAATGGTTTTTCCGACCTTCCAGGCAGCCATTGGTTTCAGTTTAGTCCAGCAAAATCACCTTGTATAGAGTTGAAATGTGCTTGACATAGGTAAATTATCATAGCGAACCACACACCATTATTATTTTTTGTCGAAGTTATTTAACTGATCCAACACAGCTACATGGAGGAAAATATATGTATACGCCAGGAATATAGTCCCAAGGTAAAACTGCTTTTACCAGAGAGCTTAAAATGACATGCCTTTTACATTTGGTCTGCATGTTAGCAGGCAAAACACTGAATTTTAAGGTGGGTGTATCACCTGAACATTTGGCCTACGTTGTATAGTCAAAATAGCCTAACTCCTCAAAAATAATCATGTTTTCTCTTCCAGCTGGTGTCTGTCTGCCGTGTTAGTGAGGGGAACTGTTGGGGCAAGGGTAATCGGAGTCTAATGAACTCCCAACAGGGAGTGACATGGCTGCCATTACAAGTGATATACCTCACTTTCAGCCAAAAGCATGCACATTACAGAATACAATGTAAAGACATAAGAATTCATCTTGAATGTTTGCTTCAAGCATGATTTATTTCCTGTGTTTTAGCTGTTTGTGCTCTGCTTGTCTTTGTTAAAGTAACAGATGAGTACAGAGAGAGAGAGAGAGGGAGAGAGAAAGAGAAAGTACATCACATACGGTAATGTGTGTGCCAGCATGGACAGGTGGGGGACTCCTTCCTACCTTTCATATGCCAGGGATCCTTTCGGTACGTTTGAGCTGAGTTGACATTCTAGTTTCCTTTGGCATTATTTATATCAGATTCAGTGACCCAACTTTGTGCAAAGCAGCACAACAATTTATACGAGACGCTCATCTCTCTGCTTATCCTCGCAATGGTCAAATACTCACAGAGGAATGAAAACAGAAGTGAAAATTCAAGCAAAGCCAAAAACAATTAATGAACTGGTTTGCATCCCCATCTCCTTATGTCCTCCTTGAGGCCCTCTCTCTCTCTCTCTCTCTCTCTCTCTCTCTCCTTTCTATCTCTCCTTATGTAATGACTAAAATCAAATTGCATTACGGTCCACTTTACTAGTCATTTTGTACCTTCAACATGCCTTTTCCACTGGTCAGAGAAAATAGATAATGACCCATGATGAATTAATTGAATCTCTCCTCTCATTCTGACAATGTGACTATTAAATTACATAATTGCTCAGAATAGCATCCTTAATTCTTCTGAGTGCTGCTGGTGTTTCTAGGTAGCTGAGTTATGGTGTTATACTGTATTACGTTGGGTTTTTAGGGTATGAGGATCTTACTGTTGCAGTGATGGACATTTTATGTATGTGCAAATATGTACAGTGTATATATGTGTATATATGTGATTGACATATGATAAAAGTTACAATATATACATTATTTTACATATATGGGTTTTCTTGGGAATACAGTAAAGTTGTTGTTTAACTGAAGGCTAATTAACATGAGTAAGTTATTGAAACAGCTGCTAGTTGATATGCACTATACATTATTTTACAGAGACAAGTTGAAATCAGGTGGGGGATGGAAGGTCACTACTCAAAATCAGCAGCAATCATTTATATTTATACCTTTTTTAATTAAAACTTCAAACACGTCTTTGTCAAAATATTGGATTGTACAGGAAAAATTCCCATACTTCTGACTGAGTGGCACCATGTATGCATTTCTAGTTACTATGCATAAATGAAGAAACCAAACCCATCCATCCATTTTCCCATTTATTCAGTGCAGGGACCAGAAGTGGGTAGTAACGCGTTCCATTTGCTCCATTACATTTACTAAAGTAACTTTTTTTCACAAAATTGTACTTTATTGAGTAATTTTATTGCAGGATACTTTTAACTCATACTTGAGTATATTTATAAAGAAAAAAATATGCTTTTACTCTGGTACATTTGGTCGCACTCTGCATTACTTTTTCATTATCTGCAAGACATTGCTCCAATGCAACGAGTTAAAATTCTCTACTTAAGTGAAACTGACCGCTCCATTGTGTGTGTGAGAATGTCTACTCTGCTTTGGTCCAATCACATTCAGCATCCCATCATCTCCATGACAACGATGGGTTGACACAGTTTGATAGGTAGGCCAGCTGGTGGCCTTTGCACTGCACAATATAATATTAATTAAAATGAACTTAAAGTAAGCAAACACAGTATGTTCCATAATGTATGTATTATTCCAGTATGTATTGTTTTTCTTTCATAATTTTCTTGGTGCTTAGACAAAAAAATTGATTCTAAAACGAGTGAGAGTAAGAACATATCTATTAAAAAGATTACTTTAGTAGTGAGTAACTCTGATCAAGCTTATTCTTTCAATAATAAATCTTTTATTCTTTTAATAATCAACAAGCTATAAAGTGCTCGTCTGAGGAAAAAAACGCAAAGTACCATATGTACCTTCTAATACAATCCAAATCATATCATATATATATTAAAAAAAAAAAAAAAANGTTAGCTAGGTTAGCTTCATGAATTTACTCAAAATAGAACAGGAAAACTTGAATTAGCATTAGCAGCCAGCAGCTAGTAAGTTGCAGATTACGTTAGTACCACCACGTTTCCTCAAGTTCCATGTTGAGTTCTTATAAGCTGAAATGTCCACATTTTTAGGTAGACAGACACAACGCGTTATGTATGTTGGTTTTGGTAGATGGGGGGGGGGGGGGGNGGGGGTGCCAGACGAAAATGCCAATGATGCCAGGGATGAATAACTCCGTAATTGTCTGCTGTTTCTCTGCACCACCCTTTCTCAAGTAATTATTTTGGTGACTACTCGTACTTATACTTGATTCACTATTAATCTGCCTGCATGGATGTAAATGAAATGATCCTAGACTTGGGTCCTGGCTTTTATCTGTCGGGAGGTAGGGTACACCCTGCAGCAGTTTAGAGTTTCCAATCTAGCTAAGCCCGCATGTTTCTCAAGGTGGAAGGAAACTGGAGGATCCCATGGACATTCATAGAGACAGGGAGAACATGGCAGAAAAGTCCCAGCAGGATTAGCACCCAAGCCCTTCTTGCTGTGAGGCAGCAGTACTAACCACTAAGCCATTATGTCACCCAAAATCAAAACCATGTTACCATATTCATTACATAAATTATCACACAGAGTTCTACACCTTCCTATGTTGTATAGCAGATGTCCCCAATGACATTGCTGGGCCATGAGTCGCCAAGGACAAAACATTCACTCAAAGGTGCATAGGAAAAAAAACTGATAAAAATAGATCCTAATCTATGCATAAGGTGTACATTTAAGCTCTAGCTTCAATACAGTATTAAAAAAAAAAAAAAAAAANAAAAAAAAAAAAAAAAAAAGATCTCTGTGCAGCACCTTTCTCATCACTCTGCTGCACACAGCACGAAAGCTATCAGTCTCTCATCAATCATCAGCAACAAAAATGAAATTCCAGAGCAGACTGGACATAAGTAACACTCTTCAGGTTTTTCAGGTTTTACTCTCTAATATCAGCTCTTGCTGGGAATGTCTGGTTTTGAGGAAACAAACCCAG
Organism: Lucifuga dentata; assembly: GCA_014773175.1. NCBI lineage: Eukaryota > Metazoa > Chordata > Actinopteri > Ophidiiformes > Bythitidae > Lucifuga > Lucifuga dentata. Next base: position 59,464 of record VXCM01002968.1, on the reverse strand, counting down.
GCTTATTGATAAGCCTGGGTTTGTCATCCATTGGTGATATGCTTATATATGAACATAGCCAGTCTGCAGTTTGCATAGTTTCCAGTGTTTGTGGGCTTACCTGTATGCAGTTGTGAGTTGGTGTTTGAAAACTGGTGGCTGGTTTCCCTGGACAGGATGTGTTCTGTCTTCACATAATTTATTTGTGTTACATGGAAGTACAGACTGCATGTGTTGTGTCAACACCTGCTTGATATCAGTGCACATATTACCACATGCCAGATTTCTGGACGATTCATTACTTATTGCCAGCACTTAGATTAACATTCATGAAAGACACTTGAGGTTTTGAATGCTTAGCATGCAGCCTGGTGGGCTTTGTTTCCATGTTTTGTTGAGGCATTTCGAGGTTACCATATCAGTTGTGTCAAATATGTGTACCAGGAGTGTGTTGACAGTAAGCCAGTAAGCTGTCTATCTTTTGTCAGCCACAAAAGTCTGTAGGTCATAAATCGCTATCAGAGACAAAGGTGGAGTATGTATTTACTCCACACTCACAAACCAGCTTCAGGGCTAACATGTAAACAACCATGAATCTGTATTCAGGCAGGTGGATGCAAATAACAGGCTGCAAAAGGACAAAGACATCTCACCAAGAATAAATATTCCAATGTGACACAAACTGAAATCACCAATTAAAATACAGTGCAAAGATTTTTGTTTGCATGCTGATAGACCTTGACCTTTTAAAGGACCATACTGGTGATCTTGCATGTTTGAGCCCCAAAAAGTACTACTCACATACAATTCTGTTTCTGACAACCATTTTCTAAAACATAAAACCATATTTTAGTTTTTGTGTTGCTTTATCAAATCTCCTAATCTTTCAAAATCAAATGTTCAGGCGATACACCACCTTAAAAGTCAATGTTTTGCCAGCTTGCGCGTGAATGTAGGTCACTTTAATTTCTTGGTAAAAGCAGTCTTCTCCTGGGACTATATTCCCTGGCAGAGACGTACATTTTCTTCCATGCGGCACCATGTTGAATGGCTAAAATTACCTTTGACAAAAAAGAAAAACGAAAAAAAAAAAGGNTTTTTTTTTTTTTTTTTTTTTTTTTAGCTTTTTAGCTATCTCAAGCACGCAAAATGGTTGGCAGTAATGTAGCATGTATGTGGGTTGTATTTAATGGATTCAAACATTCAAAACCACCACTATGGTTCTTCAAATGAAGCATACATTCTAAGCATACATTGCTGTTAAAATCTGTTTTTAAGAAAATGCGATTACTGTAGTTTTAGTACAGCAATTAACTTTAACAGTTAGAAGTTCTGTTTGGAGAAAGACCTACTGTACATTTAGTCTGCAATCAGGAATCAATGTGGGACACATTTTATATTTTATTAGTTGAAAGACCTTTGAAATGTATTCCTAGAACTTTCAATATAAATGGATCTTTCCAAGTGATTTTTCCTATTTAAATATGTTATGGATTACAGGCATACTCTGAATTAATTGTGGCGTGTGTGTGTGTGTGTGTGTGTGTGTGTGTAAATGAGTGCCCCCTGTCCTTAAATATTAAAATAATCAAGCATGTAACACATAGAAGGTGTTATGGCAATTGATCTTACAGTGCACAACATTTGAAACAGTGGACCTAAAAGAATTGTACTGATTTTGTGTTGCAGCCTGGCTCCTTTTTCTTCTCTCCATACATTGCATTCACGGCATGCGAGTAAAATATGCATTAGTTTACATAACAATGAAAACAAAACCTACGTTCACATTACAAGCCTTAATGCTCAATTCCGATTTTTTCATCAGATCCGATCTTTTTGTGTTGATNCGTTCACATTACAAGCCTTAATGCTCAATTCCGATTTTTTCATCAGATCCGATCTTTTTGTGTTGATGGTTCACATTCATGTTTGCAAGTGACCTGTGTCAGACACGAGTGTGGACACGCTGAGGTTCCGAAACTGCCACACATGCGCATATATAACTAAAATGTGAGATGCATGATATAGTAACAATAAGCGGCCGTAAGATGGATGCAGTTTGTCACGTATTTTCGTGCACGTCGTTTCATATATAACACTAGGTCTTCAACGTGCTGAAAATAACATTCAAACCAGTTTTACAAACAGACTTGAGAAGTGTAATTTTACTGTTGACTGTGAGCTCCAGAGTCTGGAGCTCAGGAACTGCTGGGCTCAGCCTCTGTTGCTGCGTCAGTGGGTACAAGAGCAGAGCTCTGTGGCAATGTTCACAAGTTCACAGAGGAACAGTTCACTGAAAACTTTCTGATCTCTCCATGTATATATCCAACAAATGTAAAACTTGTTCATCTCTCCGCTAATCCCCGTTGCTGTTGTTGCTCTCCTCCATATTTATTTTTACTGGTGCCGGCACTGAATGTGGACGAGATGCGACATGCGCATGTGCAGATAAGTGAGACATTAAAAAAACCACGAGATCCGATCTGAGCGGTCAGACACAAGTCGCATCGCCAGAGATCGGATATGGATCGGATCTAGGACCACATATGCAAGTGGCCCAGATCTGATATGAAAAAATCAGATCTGGGTCGTTCACACAGCTCTGAACAAATCAGATCTGAGTCATGTGGAGGCAAAAAGATCGGATCTGGACCATGTCAGCTTGTAATGTGAACGTAGCTACAATTGATTGTGCTAATTTCAAAAAGACTGTACGTAAACTACAGAAAATTCAACATGTATAATAAATATAATAAACATAGATGTGTGAGATGAGAAACAAAGTGGTATTTGGATTTTCAAATTATTTAAAAATAAACAATTCAATATCCTCTTTTCTAAGTTGTCTTCTGTCTTAATGTGTATTGTGATTCATCCAGTGTGTTTATTTTCTTGCTCTATCTACCTTTGAACAAGGTTAGATTTCACTTAGCGATGAAACACACCATCCACCCTGACAATTAATGGCAGTGGATGCAATGGGTGGGAACCCATAAAAGTTTATGGACTTGCGCATGTTTCTTTGCAGTGGCTTGTTAGTGGCTCTTGTTCAGAAATGAGGCCCCATATAGTTTAATGAGCTCATTATAACTCAAGCATAGGCTTTAGCTTATGTCATATCTTGCCTCACATGCAGACGGATCTAAGAAGGTACGCACATGTGGGTGTAACACTTCTGCAGTTCACTCCCACTCACAGATGCTGATACTCTCTGAGGTAAAAGGCTACAAAAATGTGCAAATGTCCCCGTAGGCTCAGTTAATCTATATAAATATATTTAATATGGGGAATATGCCCGATATAGTGCTGGCTGATTGGATCATAATTGTGTGAACATCTGTTACATCATATGCAATAACCACCCATGTGATTAGTACAACACTAGTCGCCAACAAAACTGTTGGTTAGTCAGTTTTGGAATTTGAATGTCATATGTGTTGAACATAAAACAATGAGGAAAAAAAACATTTCAGATAAAGTGGTTTATTACTTTGTGATGTTCTGTCATCAGTGATGCCACAGCCTGGTATCATTTCACCTACTGTATATCTGTGCAGGCAGATTAAGTAACTTATTTTCTTGATTAGGAGGTAACATGGAGGTGTTGAATGCATACATACATAAAAACAATAGATAAAACATCTAATATCAACATTATCTAACTGAAAATATGTTTCCAAGATGTTTCCAGCTTTCTTGAAGAGGGCATGGTTTATCTCCTCACGTCTGAAAGACAGCATACAGTTTGAGATGAATATGGTTGTGCAGATCATTCATGAAAAGCAGGTTTCTTTCTCTCTCTCTCTCTCTCTCTCTCTCTTTCTTGCTCGCTCGCTCGCTCGTACATAGGCAGACAGGCAAGACATGCATTCATCCACATGCAAACATACTTTCTCTGTTCTGCATGCTCTAACCCATGCTCTCTCTCTCTCTCTCTCTCTCTCTCACACACACACACACACACACACACACACACACTCCTTCAGTCTTTCATGTTTGCTCCCTGTGTGTCTGGATAAAAGCAAAGATGAAGTATTTGGAGGCCTCTGCTTCTGACTGTGCTCTGTCCAGCATTCCATTTAGAGCCAAAGCAGCCCATAAGTTTCAGTCTTCATCTGTACTTATTTATGCACTTATTTAGACTTTAATTAGTCAACTGGAGAGATGTCCCNCACACACACACACACACCGCAGGCAGTGAGACACACAATTTGAGCAGCTTTCTGAAATTCCCCCTGGATGCTGTCATGTTAGGTTGGAAAAGCTGGTGGGTGCATTAGCTTTTCCAATCTCTCTCTCTCTCTCTCTCTCTTATTTAGCTTTTTTTTTTATCAAAGTATCAAACATTTATGTAGCTATAGTGGGTCCTTTTGAGAACACAAAGAATCATGCTTCTCCTGCAGTGTTCCTGAAGAGGACTGTGAATTGGCAACCGTCTGCAAAGTTGGACAATGGATTTTTTTCTTCCACTCTCCAGTTTTTCTTTCCTGCATCAAACACAATGGTTACTTCAGCATTTCCTCTTTGTGCGTGTGTTTTGTGACTTTTTTGTGATTTATTTATTTATTTTTCTAATGATAGACAGGGATCTGCTAAGGCTAACATCACTGCCTATCCCATAAAACAGATAGACTTTGATTGATGGTGCTTTGGGTTTGTGGGTTTGCCCAGACGGGCCTCCATCTGTCTCAGGATCCTTGTTGCCTGCACAGTGATCCTCAAAGGATGACGATACAGCAATTATCATTTATTAATGTCAGGTCCTTCTTCCTCTTCTTTTATTTTTTTAGATTCACATTCAAAGTTGCATTGTTTTCTAAGAACGCATTTCAGCATCTTGGCTGAAGTAAATGACATTCTTTTTTTTATTTATTTATTTTCCTCATCTTTACTGATAACCCTGCTCCAATGGCTGCTTTGCAGCCTTTTTTGAACTGAATATCTATGGCTTACATTCATTTGCATAATTAGTCATTTCACAGGAAACTTCAGAGTGTTCAAACTTTGCTTTATTCCTTGAACTGGTTCTTGACAGGCTGAACTCTGCCATAGCAGATCATGTTATTAGTGAAATATCCATGGATCTATGGGGATCAGCTCGGAGGATTCAGTGGTTTTTCCACCATTCATTTATAAGAAAGCTGTGAGGTATTACTCCTCTTAGCTTACAGCATTTCTTTCTGTATGTTAACCAGTACTGAGTTTATTCATAGAACATTGATTTAGGGTGCACATTTAAACACAGGAATCTAAAAGGCATTCCAACACTCTATTAGTGTGTAGTTTAAACAAAGATGGATGCTTCTTTTTGTTTCTTTATAAACAATAAAATAGTTCAGAAAAGTAAATATTACAAATTATATCACTAACAGCAAACAAAGGAATAAATCAGCAAACTAAAACAGGTAATTTTTCTTACACTTACAGTACTTAAATCAATGCATCCATAATCTTGACAAACAATAACTTCCATTGCTGAATAAACATAACATCTGATATATATAATATCGTACAGATCAGTCAGTGAATCACTCAAAGCAATGAACTGTTTTCCAAATAAAATAAGATTAAATCACTAAAGAGTCCATAACTCTACTTCCATTATCTCTTGTGTGATTCAGTTTGGGTGAGGACTTGGAGGGAAAAGGCTAACATGCCAGCAGGGTAAGGTTTATATAACTTCCTGGGAGTGTCTATTTCTCAGAGCCTTAGTAAAAGTCTATACATGGTGTGATAATTAAGGACAAAACTAAATGTGGAGACTTGTAATTCAACAGGGTTATTTAACATATTGAAGCTAATGTGTACTGGTTGAATCAACACCCACAGCAGAATGATGAATTTTGAGAACTAATAGCCTCATATACTCCAGTTATTAAGTCAGACATTAGTCACAACATCTCAAATTTTCCTTTTACCCAATAAATATGTTGCATTATACTGCCTGAACAGTTTATTGTACAGTTTATGAATGCTTTCCCATGACTCAGCCATTTTCATTATTAAACTCACAAATGTAAGACCATAATGGTAGCTAGCTGTTATGCAGCACCATCAAATCATCAAAGCGTGATGTGCTACTTTGCTAATTAAATGATAGGTTTAGTAATTTAGGAAGATAACGTTTTATTCTTGCTGTATGTTTATATAACCGTTCCTTCCTCATATATGCTGTCTGCTGCTGAAAACTTTCATATGGTATAGCACTTAATGCACACCAAAGTATGAGCATTCATTCATACAAACAAACATTTAAGGTCCTGGAAAATACATTACAATATTGAATGATTTTTTTTTTCGTAATTTTTACTGTTTCCTTTTGTGCTCCTTAAATAACAATTATGACAGGTTTGAAAACATGTAGGGGAATTCATAAAACACAGTAACAACAAACATTGTCACACAACCATGTTCCCTCATTCATAAACGCCTGTTTTAGCATTTGCCTTTAAAGAGTCATTACGACAGTATTTCCTTATTTGCATGTCAGGGAGGTGAGTCATAAACCACATCATCATGCAAAAATGAGGACCTGTTTCAGTCTAATGGTAAATTTCAACGGTATTTGTCTCGTGTTAGTGATCAATAAGTTTGATATTTAAGACCACTCATCTGGTCAGTCAGTGCATTTAAATGGCAAGTTTTGATTTCATCTCACACACATTCTTGTGGCTCTGCACCTCTTCCTCAAGCCTTATCCACTATGCTTTGTGTGTGTGTGTGTGTGTGTCTTTCTCTCTCTCTCTCTCTCTCTCTCTCTCTCTCTCTCTCTCTCTCTCTCTCTCTTTTACACACGTGACACACACAACCATCTCCTGTGCACCAGAATTTTGCAGTGTGGATTTCATGTTTCTCTTGTATTAGTATTGAACTCTTAAAACAAAGAGCTCTACAGAGGAGGATTTAGGTTCTTTTGCCCATTTAACATTTAACATTTCTCTTGGACACCAGAGGAAGTAGTATAAAGCGTAGCTCTTATATATGATGCAGCTCATTAACATGCCAATCTTCATTGGCTTGTACCTGTGACACCATTTAAAATAACATGCCATAATGGGACAGTGATGCACTGTTTAATGTAAAGGAAGCTTTATTAATGAGATTTAGTTATTACAATACATTTAATGTATTTACCTGTTTTGTTTTTTTTTGTTTTTTTGTTTTTTTTTTTGTTTTGTTTTTTTTAATGAATTTTGCTTCATGTTAGGAGAAAAAAATTTTTTTGTATATGTTGCTAAGCACCTGATGTTATATAACCAGTGCTTGAAGTGGCCTGGTACTCACTGGGACCTCTGTGATTTTCATTTCAGAGTTTCATTTCATTTCAGAGGACATTTTCAAGAGTACTGGAAGCTGAATCAGTGTCCCATCCTTTAGGCAGCACTACACCTTCTGACATCTGCCTTTAGGTCTGACAAACTTTTAGTTGAGAGTAAATTTAAATTTTAAATGATCTACTATTGTTAAACTGACTCATTTCCAGCTGCAGCATGCTGTGATTGTTGTTGCTGCTGAGGCACTAGATCAAACATTTTTCTGATTTCACCTCATCCATAATACCTGGATTTTTGCCTCATATGATTTTTTTTTTCTTGATCTACCAATCAGAAGTCTCTATTCTCTCTGAAGTGCAAAGGCATTCAATCTCATTTATATGTATATCAGTATTCACATATTCACAAATACTTTTGCATGGACCATTTATGGTAAATTGTGAGAGTGTTGTGGGTGAGATATGAGTGTTTTTAACGTGCACACACTTCCAAGTGTGATTTATAAAGGGGAAATTGCCTGAAGCCATGCTAAGCACAGTTTTACAAATCTGGATATTTTTGTGCATAAGCTATTTCCCTGTTTTGAGCGTACGTAAACTGTTAGTATAGATTCCACTCACTGTTTTATACGAGGCCACAGGGATGGGCACTTTGATGAGGACTGGGGCTGATAAAATTTCATTCTCACGGTCAAAGGGCCACACATTAAATAAAACAAAAATCACTGTAAGCTCATACTTATCAACATGGAGCTTTGAAAATAAGGGAGATTTTCGGAGACACCCTATCCCCTACCCACACATACAAACACACACAGACCCGACCAGCCAAATGTGATCAGCACTCAGATAAGAGTAGTGCTGGCACCTTTTTTACCCGCTTCAAGCACTGTATATAACCTGGTTACCTCAAGTCAGTCCAACACATCTAACCACATGCTAACACTTGACCACTGTTGCTTTGATGTTATCTGGAGAACATCATGTTGCCTGTTGTCTGTTGACTTACCTTTGAGCTAAAGTGAGAAATGATCAGCAATTGTAATGCAGGAGATCACAGCTTTGTTTCACAATCTTTGTTTTAAAAGCCAGTAAAGGAAGGGAGTTCTGCATTGTGTTCCATCCCAAGCACCTCTATGAGTTATGAATGATGCATGTGCAGAGAAGCTTACTGAATAAACTGAAGCTCAAATGGGGATAATATTCTACTGCACTGCAGTCAGTCTAACTGTTGCTATGGCTGCACTCTAGAACATGAGGGATCAGTCTCTTTCATTTATTCTTGTTTGTGTAGCATGTTTTGCATTTCTAAGATGTTCTAAAGATGCACAAACTCCTGCAGGTGACTGTAAATACGAGCTTGTGCAGTGAGAAAGAGACCTGTGGCTTCAGTTCTGCCCTTTTTCTACAGATCTACATGGCCCAGTGTGGGTGGGACTATCATCAACCGTTAACTTCTGTAGAAATTCTGCCTATGAAAATGTAACGGTAGTTTGCATAACTTACTGTAAAACAGTTTGGTCTCTTACTGCCACCTATACTAATCTGGAGAGAGAGAGATGCATGCATGTTTATGTGATTTGCATGTGTATTGGTGTACTGAAATTACAGAAGGTGCAATTTCATGGCTTATACTTTCCAATCGGAAAGTATAAGCCATGAACAAGAAGAAATAAGGCTGGTATGTAATGAACTCTTCCCTTATCAGCTGGAATGAGAAAACATGCGAAGTATGTAGATTTTGTCTAGTCTTCTGTGAATGTGTGCATTTGAGAAGGGCATTACACAGACTCTTGGTGTTGCTAGAAAGGCTGTCAAGAGCACCCATGGCCTAGATGATGAATTGTTCTTTTAATCATGACCAATGTTTCCCATTTTCTTCCAACAATGGTCAAACTGTTGCAGCGAGTCTTGGATGTTGACTACATAATGGCAGTGATGTATTGTATATTGGAGAGCAGCAGCAAACCCTCTGCTTTTGCCTGTCCTCTGTGACATCTATGCAAAGGTCAAGATCATGAGAAGTTGCCCATTTGGTAGCTTTTGAAATAAGGCCTGTGGCATAAGACTGGAATTGACCCAGTAGGTCAGTAATTCCCTCTTATGTGAATAGATGCATTCATTCTCATTGTTCCAAACTAGTGCCTGTTTTCTTCTCAAAGCAGTCATCAGTATGTGCACAGTGATATATTATATGGATAGTTCCTCTTCAAAGTGCAATATGAATTGATAATAGCATCTCCAAAAAAAAAAAAAAAAAANAAAAAAAAAAAAAAAAAAAGCATCTTTACAGTTTTACTCATGGAATAACTCTGATTTTGGAAGCCAAATCATATTTTACTTGAGAAATATCTTGTTAGATTCAGAAATAAAGCATTTGTAAATAGCTTTATGCTATATTACTTTCACAGCAGTATTGGATGATTGGGATAATAATAATACTCAAATCATGGCTTGCCTACATACACACAAAACTAAATTAGCAGTATTTCCTGTATCATTATTTGTATATCATTCAAACACAAACATTAAATCAGTTATAATTTTATAATAAAACACATCTTAATTTGTTAAAAAAACAACCTTTTGCAAATCATTTATGAACCACTGAAGATACAACATTATAGAGACTATTAGAAGCCTTTGTAATGAAGCATTCAAAGTAATTAACTTAAGTGATTAAAAATGTCAAAATTCAAACAACAATTATTAATATAATGTTTACATAGTATTTCTACTCAGTAGCAAACCATGAAGGAAACTAAATCAGTTGTTTGTTAACTGTTGTTATACATAAATAAGTGAATAACATTATTGGATTATATTCTTTTCCTTACTAAATTGAAGTTATTAACAAATAATCATCAATCCCTGGAATAATCATAATCCCAATCAAAAAATAATTTAACAATATGATAAGTGAACAGAAAAAATAAAAACATGGGTGTAATTTAATGCAATTCATTACAGCAATCATGCAGTATATCTTGCTTTTGTGAATCTTTTCATGTTTAGTTTTTGTTGATACCATGAGGTGTTGCTTCACCTCCATTATCATGTTTGAGGCTGCTGCTGCTGCTGTGTGATGGTTTTGTATTGGATTGTATTATTGAAAGGTGTTTTGTAATATTTCATCCACCCCAATTTTAACACATGATAGGTACTGAATATTAGAAACACCTTTCAGGATAATGTAATATAATACACTGCACAGCTAAGTACAATATAGCGTTCTCCAGCTACAGATATTATCAATGATCAGCAGCTGTGATTTGCAAATAAACTAAGCTTGAAAACAAGGTGGTGAAAATGAATTGGCAGCAAAGGCAGGCCAGGCCCATCAGTGCCTGGGCTTTTTCCCGCAGTTTTTCATCTTTTCTCTCTGTCCTATTTTTTCATTACTGCAGAGGAGGACAGGATATTAGTCTTCCTAGTCTTCCTCAAGGGCCAGGAGGTACTGAGAGCGAGCCATTTAGCCAAGGCTTGGCATAAGATTTTTCTTTTTCTTTTTTTAAGACATTAATAATGTTACTAAACCTTCATTTACCTGTGTTGTGAAGATGTTTTAGCAAAATCCTGCAGAGCTTATCAAGATGTTTTTGCTTATTATGAAACATGTCCTGGTCAGAAGACATATCAGCAAACAGATCAAATCATATGTCGTTCATTCAAGGTGTTACCCCTCCATGCAGAGAAAATCCTATATATCCAATATCCTGACTGTCAGGACATTGCAGAAGCTCAAAAAAAAAAAAAAAANAAAAAAAAAAAAAAAAAGCAAAGCTCAAAGAATCCTTTCTAAATCATTATAAACAGATTCATATTACCTTGTTAAGCAGTGTTTTTATTTAAAAGTAGTACATTTATTATTTATTTTATTATGAAATTAGTTCAGTTTTTTATTAAGTTAGTTCATTTTTTTTTTTAGTCCATTTGTAGTTGAATATGTCACAGGACAAAAATAAAGAAAACATGGACAGTTTGCAGGTTACCAAGCAAAACATGTCAACCTTTCATTTGTTCCACTTAGATTTTAGATTTTCTTTTTGGTAGAAAACACACAAGAATAAAAATATCTTAAATTGTATTCAACAGCTCGCTACACTGCAAAAGTTACACAGCAAACCTGACTTTTAGCTTCAGCGAGGAAAAATAATTTTTCAACTGATTTAGACTTCTGGTCCGACAGAAAAGCAGGTCAGTTACAATTCACAGAGACAAAGCAATTAGATGTTTTTGGCATATATTTGGCATATTTTGACTGTTTAGAGTACCTCATTTCCACATAAAATAAGCAAAATTTCCAGTCTAATTTAATATAATGTTTTCACTCGTTAATCTTTGCTTTGGACTGCCTGCTTATCTTCTTGTCTGACTGCATGAGGGATTTTGTGTGCATGCGGGGAATGGTGCACAATGTCCTAAAAACTCAAAGCAGCCAGGGTGACCTAAATCAGGAGAGGTGATAACACAGACAGATAGCAGGAGATTACGCAGAGATCAAGAGGCTCAGCCATCTCTCAGACAACAAGAACTGCAGAGCTAATGCAAGCCCCTACCTTAGCTGCTATGACAGCTATTGATCAAAATATGAATGCCAATAAGAAGCCTTTGTCATATGTTCTTTTTGTTGTTTTGATATTTTTTTAAGCACCACCAGTGGCACACATACCACAGTTTGAGAACCATGGGTATAAAATAACAGGATCTGTGGGACAACACCAAATCTGAAAGGGTTATTTTTTTCTACAATCACTTGGTAAATGATTACAGTGATTGAATTAGAGTTCAATTTAATAAAATGGCTTTCATGATTTGATTTGGAGCCATCTGTATCTGTGAGGCCAGCACTCTGCATGTGTGTGGTCATGCGCGTGACCGCGAGGGTGCACATGTATAAAGCAGACCGTCAAGCTATTAGTTCATGATTGATTGATGAGTCACTGGCTACACTGTGGCCACTAACAGGCCCATCTTCTCCTCTCAGTATCTGTGTGAGTGTGGGATGTGTTGCTGTGTGGGTTTGTCAAAGAGGGGCAGGAGAGGTTGCTCACTGATTACTTTGTGGTTTGCTTCATCTAAGGAAATAAAGCAATTTGTTCAGGATACTTTGAAATGCCTTCACTTTGAAAGAATGCCTGGCTTTGATGCTTGAAACACCGATTGTTTTCTGCAAGATTAAAGCTGAGAGAATACATAAATATAAATATGAGAGAATACATAAATATCCATATAAACACAACAACAACAGGATTTGATGTGACGGAGCACCTTAACATGTATCTCTGTTTCTGAAACTTAAAGTGTCACTCTGAATAACAATTATCCTCTTAGCTATTTTGAGCTCGATCACTTACGCCATAGATGTGCTTACACAGAATGTTTTGTCGATGCCTTTTGCTATTCTTAACTACATTTTGAAGATGGTGTGGTGTGTGTGTGTGTGGGTTTGTGTGTGTGTGTNTTGGTTGCTGCAGGCGTTACTTGTTCCAGGGACCATCTGGTTGTGTTGGATTTTGGCATTATTCATTCTTTATCCAACATTTAACTCCCCATTCAGTCTCTATATTCCTTCAATCTCTTGTCAAGGTTACAAGTAAAGTTTTTCACTCGTTATCTCCTAATATATGTCAAACTTTCTTAATTATAGATAATTATAATGCACACAGTGTGGAAAAGAGCTGTCTTCAGAAAAAATACCAGTAATGTGTCACATCTTGGCACGTTGCAGTGTCACATTTCTTCACAGTGTCTTGCAAAAAATCTGTGGATATGTATTTAAAATATGTATACGAAAAGTATACAATAGCAACTTTAATTTACATCACAACAGATTTTGTTGTTTGAACCTAAAATTTGGATAATTTTGGTTCATAGATGTCTGTCAGCCCTGCACAACATTGATTGTCACACAAATTGTGAGCTGTGATTATGATAAACATTCAGCCAGGTGGAGCTAAATTTAGACAGGCACAAGAACAGTTAGTGTGGTCAGAAATTTACCTCAGTTTGTTCACTAAAAGCCCAAAGACACATCAACCAGCAGGCCTGAAAAGACAGACTTAAAATACCATACTGGCGATCATGCATGTTTGAGCTCAGTATACAGTACGATCTGCATATATGTTACATTACTGACAGTTTCCAAAACATAAAACCGTATTTTAGCTTTCCTGTTATTTTGTTTTTCAAAATCACCTAATCTTTCAAAATCAAATGTTCAGGTGATACACTCACCTTAAAATTCAGTGTTTCATCTTCAAACACTTAAACATGATTATAGAAGACACAGTCATTTTAATTTATTGGTAAAAGTTGTGTCTTCTGGACAATATTTCTTGGCGGGGAAATATTGTCTTCTGTGCAGCTCAGTGTTTGATCGACTAAATAAAGTTACTTAAAAAAAACCTAATTGAGATCATGTTCACTGTGATGGATTATGTATGTCAAGCATGTTTCAAGTCTCTACAAGTTGATTTTAATAGTGAACTGGAATGAACTGAAACCAATGGCAGGAAGGCAGAAAAACAATCTGTTTTTTTTTTTTGTTGTTTTTTTTAATCTTTATTTTACCAGGTAGATTTCATTGAGATAAAAATCTCTTTTTCAAGACAGACCTTGAAATTTACCTCTGAAGTAGTATATTTTGGGAGATGGTTGTCTGTAACATGTATGCAAATTGCATATATTGGATTCAAATATGCATGATTGCTGAAATGAGCCTTTAAAATCTAAAATCTTTACACAGTGGAAACAGCTGCATGTTTCAACAGAAAAACACCAGTAGACAACTTTCCTATTACATGTCAAACTGCCAGTATTTCTGTCCCAGGACATAAACATATACATACACATATAAGCCCCATTTATACTTCACGTTAATTATGCATACATGTATATAAGATTGCCTCCATGCATTTCCAGCGTTGGTTCGAAGTATCGTTTGTGCATGTCATCCAGAATTAACGTGACGCTTATGCGAGATGCAGTACCTACAGAAACCACAGGGGCAGTGTTGTGAATGTTAGTCATAACATCAACAGCACAGGCGGGGCCAACAATACGTTAGCACTCCAGCATCTTGAAAGTGTACAGTACTGTATCGCTATTGTATTACCTGTGCGCCTCTGTACTTCTCTGCTGTCGCCATTGTTGTTTACACTGGTTGCTTTGCAAAATCAGAAGCAGTTTTGAGGTGAGTGACGGTCTTCCATGACAAATCCAAGTCATGGCCCCTCACATCGCTGCCTGGTGGATAGAGTGTTTAATCCTCCAGATCCATGTTAAGTATGGATACAAATATGTAAACAATTCCACTCACGACGCACATATGAGCACATGCGTATACATATTTAACGTGAAGTATAAATGGGGGTTTACTGTAAATCACAGCTTTTTATATTTGAGTCATTGCATGAGGTCAAATTGCAGTTTCAATTTTAATTTGATTAGTTAAGATCACGACTTGCAGCACTAGTGTCTATCTTCTATGAGTTTCTTGAATTACCCAAAACCAATTCTCCCACATAATACCATCTGCAGCAAAGGTACTATTTGATGATTATGGTATCAGATATTGATAAAGGGAAAATGTAGGTTTGTACAGAATTTTTCAATTCTACATGCACCCAGTTCTGCATATTCATCCACTTTTAACTTCTCCCTCACATTCTGAAAAGCTCCTATTCACAAGACTGTTTTCTATTATGAATCTGTTGAAAACCTGTTTAAAAATGAATTCAGCAAGTTCTCATCTAGTCCAAAACACTGAGCAATGTTGATCGAAAAACAGAAAGTGAGTCAAAGAAACTAAACTCAAACTGAAACTTAATTTTATTTGATACTTATTTGGATGGATTCACATATATACTTAAACCTAGTTATAATAGCATTTTTATCTTTGTATACATGAAAATATACAAATGCACACAGTTATTTTATAATGATGATACTGCCAGATATAGGCTTGCTTGCCTGCATTAGAGTAAATATAATTCTGCACCTACAAGATCTGTGTTGGGTCTGTGTGTATAGAGTTGTCAAATTGTCCTTTATAAGGATGAACATATTTCATTCAGTATTGTCATATGTAAAACAGCTTTACTGACATTTCTTACACCTGATACCAACATAATAAAACACTAATCCCATGCACAGAGGGGTTTTTTTTTTTTTNGTTTTGTTTTGTTTTTTTTTTTTGGGAATCTTTCATATTTAGCTATGACGTTCATAGTTCAGACACCTCAAAGTCAGTAGATGATAAAGGCATTTAACAAAATGTTATTCCAGAAATATTTTAACACATTTGCTAGTTATCCATAGTTATCCAATATTTTTCTTTTTCTTCGAAGGCTGAATTTAAGGCTTAAATGCCTGAATTATGTCTTTTAAGCAATTACCAACAATGCTCAAGTCACCAAAATTACAAAAGAAAAAAATAATAATAATTAAAGGAGATTTGGTTTGCGCTCAAATTTTCATGCAAATATACTGTAGCTGCACTAAGTACTCTCTCGTCAAACGTCCTCCCATTGTCATCATGGACCCGTGGGTTTCATTAGTGCCAGCCAAAAACAACAACTCTCATTCCCACCCCCACACGACTCCCAAATGCCTTAAATAGAGGAGTAAATAACGTTTGCCTTGAGGGTGCATGTATATGATTCTCCACCAAAAAATGGTGTGATTTTCTGTCTCATGGCTGCTGCACAAGAATCACAATGTAACATGATGACCTGTAATTTTAATATAACCCTTTTTATTGCACAAAATGTAAGGCATCAAAGGGGGATAATGGTTAGTTCAATTATTGGATATGAGGTTATGGCACAAAATTTCCTCTTTAAAAATCAAATTCAGTAACAACCCATTAATATGACAGTGAAATATAATGCCATCACTATTTATCAGCCCTTTTAACATAATATTCATACTGAATAAATGAGTATGGTTACATTGCTTTATTCACTCAGAGTTTATTTGCAAAGTTGCCACTCATGGCAATAAAAGTATGGTTAAGGTTAGGTGTTAAAGGTTGAGCAACTACAACCACAATGTTCAGGTAACGGAAGCTTGCAGTTATGAGTAAATCAAAAATAAATACCACTTCTCATATAGACACATACTTTTTCATACATAATCAGAGAGGAATTGCATTTTGTAAGAAATGTAACTGAAATGCATTTTAGTGGTATATAATGGAATTCGAGGACATATGGCTCATATCAGAATAGCACATTTATGTTAATCAGCACTACACTGTATTTGCAAAGTCACAACTGAAATAGGAAGAAATTATGTCTCCTTTAATTAGCTAATGACATTAACTTGGGTTGGGTTGCTTATGTTGCTTAGCAACAGTAAAAGTATGATTCGCCAGTGTCCTGCCTGCACATGATTCATTTTGTTTATAGACAGACAGATAGATAGATAGATAGATAGATAGATAGATAGATAGATAGATAGATAGATAGATAGATAGATTAGTTGATCAATATATTGATTGATTAGTTGTATGTTCATTTATTTACTCATATGTTACGACTGGGGAGGGTTGGTCTATCAGAACCTTAAAAGGACATTTAAAATGGAGGCATGGTGTTGTGGATTAGGAATTAAAGTCAAATACAATCCTGTAACACATTTCCAAATCTTCACTTTGCACCTGTACACAGCGTTGTTTGTATAGGCGTATCTGTATCTGAAGCAATGCATACATTTGTGCTGCATGCTGCATGTTTGGAAGTTTCCACAAAACCTTGTGGGGAAGCATACTTCCAGTGATCAGATATTTACCGTTGGACAGGGAAGGATAAGCTGGATTCAGGAATACCGGCTCAGGAGGCTGACTTATTCAGTATTCTGCCGATGTGTGATTCTGACCTTACTGTTGCATGTCCTTGGTGCATGTGGAGCGCAGCAAATGCCTTTTTGGGGGATTGCATGCTCTAGCCCATTTTAATGTGCCTTTTCATTCTCAGCACCCCATTACTAAGCCTCACATCAGGAGCTCTGAGCAACCAGTTTGATTATGAGAATGATTGAATTAATGTTGTTGAAGTTGACACTTAATGGATTATGTTGGTCAGAATTATTGAAACACATGAAGCAGATTTGTGTAAAGACATCCTAAACCCCTTTATTTGTCACACTCCCAGGGAATGGCTTTTAAAGGCTAACATTGCTAATCTAGTCCAAAGACTAACCTTTTGAAAATAAGCTCTAAAGCATACAAACAACGTCAACATGCATGGATGGTTTTTACCAGAACATGTTCATTCCTTGACCATTGCTGTACATTTTCAGCATGCATCACAACCTTTAACACATCCTTCAGCTTTTACAGGCAGAATAATGTCAGATCTGTGTTCTTGGTCATTATTATGCTTTTCATAATGTTCATTGTTCTCTTCAAATGCTGCACTTTTATGATAGCCTGAAAATACCTTCAGGGTTTCTGTGCTTGATATATGTGTATGCATTTATTTTCAGAACACTGTTTTCCTGCTTTCTCTCACATGGTGCTATAACTCCCACACTTCAGCTTGAAATGTGAGCTCTAATCAGGCCACAGTACAATCAGAGACCAAGAATGAACAAACATCATGCCTATTTTCCTCTTTAATGGTGCAATGTGAATATTTTCATTTGTCATTAACAGCTAATAATGGAGGTGATTTGACATTTTAAAGCATGAAGAAGACTGAAAGAGTAATTGCTGTCAAAGCATTAGCTGAAATGATTCATTTTGAGATTTTTTTCTGGTCAAAATGCGAGTTGCTGGCTTCATTTTCCCAAAAAATTCTGTGAACTTGTGAACTGCGATATTCCCCATCCAAACCAGCCAAAATGAAGAGGAATTAAGTGTCAGCCTTAAAGTGTGAGCTTAATATTCACCCTGAAATAACATTTCACTCTAAACTATCATCGACTGAGAGGCAACTGATGTGAATTTTTACACTGAATTTGAAGAGTAACCATCATTACAGTAAATAATGAAAAGTCCTGATTTGTACATGTTGACTGAATGTTTTTTTTTTTTTTTTTTTTTTTTTACATATCACTTATTTAAGCCATTGTGAGCTGATGGGTGGTTGCATCTTTGACAGTGAATTTTCATTCAGCTTCTTTTGTGAGAAGGTGCAAAGATACACTAGTAACTTTTCATTTTTCTTGTGGTGGATGTTTGCTCCAAGTTATTCATTTGGCTTTTTTTCCCCATCGACCTCGAGTGAATGTAATCAGCTGACTTTCAGAACACACTTATTGGCAAAACATTCACATCTGTCAACAAGCTTAATGCAAAATACAGAAGAAATGTTTGGAAGCAGACAGCACGGTGGTTGGGTGGCTAGCACTGTTGCCTCACAGCAAAAGGGTCCTGGGTTTGAATCCGACTAGGTCCTTTCTGTGGAGAATGTTGTCTGCGTGGGTTTTCTCTGGGTGCTCTGGTTTCCTCCCACATGATAAAAGAGATACAAGAACCTTTATTGTCATTGTGCTAAAACGAGACAGCGAAGCATCTTTCAAGACAGTGTAGTGCAAATGTAATAAGTATAAAATAGAAATAATAGTAAATACTTGTAAGAAAATTATTATAAAAAAAATATATTTACACAGTATTTACATAATAAAAGTGAATGAGGTTATAAGGTAGCAATGGTTGAGGTATATGGGTTGGTACAAATGGTGCAATAATAGTACACTATGCAAAAAAATGCACAGTGCAGCAGCAGAGTTATTCTCATGGTGTTGTGTTGGTGTGCATGTGTGAGAGAGAGGGAGTTCAGAGAGTTCTCAGTTCAGGTCAGTGCAGATAATTGAGACTGTGTGTGTGTGCGTGCATGTGTGCATGCATGCGTGTGCAAGATGGGGGGAAGGGGGTCCTAGCGAGGCAGGATGGGAAGGGGGCAGGGAGCAGGGGACCTTGTTTAGCTGTAGCTTGGAGGAAGAAGCTGTTCTTCATTCTGGAAGTCCTTGTTTTAATGGACCTGTATCTCCTTCCAGAGGGCATGGGGTCGAACAGGTGATGGGCAGGGTGTGACTGGTCTTTGATGATGCTGTGGACTCGATGTAGGCAGTGGAGTTGTAGGTGGTGGTGATATCTGGTAGATGGGCACCGACGATTTTCTCTGCAGTCTATCACTCCCTGCAGAACTTGCTGGTTGGTCTTGGTGCAGCTGATGAACCTCCAAAGATGTGCAGGTTAGATGAAACTCTAAAATGACTGTAGGGGGTGTGTGTGTGTGTGTGTGTGTGTGTGT
>VXCM01002968.1:0-39923 GCA_014773175.1 Lucifuga dentata | reverse complement strand
CCCCCCCGAGGTTGCAGTGGGGGTGGGGGGAGAGGGAGAGAGAGAGAGAGAGATCCAGGAAGATGGATAAGATGGATGATCATTTGGAAGCTGATTTAATTTGTCACCCTTGAACCTGGCTTTGTTAGGTGTATTTTTAGGGTTCAAGGTGATAGTGAGGCTGAAGTTTGCCCTTGTATGCATTTTGGTGTCGGCATAGAGATGTGGGATCAATCATCAGCATCACAGAGGTTACTCACATGCACCCTTGTCTTCAGAGTGTACTCATACGTCTTCAGAATGTTATGGGAGACTAATGCAAAGGTTTGAAGCTCATGAACTCTAGTGAGCCAGCAATCCAAACCAATAACAAAGCAAAGCGATCAAACCCCAACATCCATTTGGAGAGTACTGTTAGACTGCAAGAAATATGGTGGCGTTGCTAATACAGGCTGTTAGTATTGTGCTGCATGGCTGTCAGCCTGCAGTGCCAGTGTCACTGTTGGCAGTCACAGCTCTTTGTCAGCACAATTTCCCAATAAAAGCTCCTCTTCCTGTTTTTTTTTCCCTGCTTTCATTGTCAACTGCAATTGGTGTCGCAAATTAGGCAGTAAACGCACCGTCAGTTTAACTACAGTACTGCAGGCTGTACTCTGCGTCCCATGTTCCATTTGTTCTCATGTCTCCTCATGTGATACATGCACTGCAATCTGTTAGCTTACTGCTTGTCTTTAAACAAAACTCAGTTTACTGGCAAACTGTTCTACCTTAGAAGTCATTTTAAAAAGCTGCAAAAGTCTATATTTTAACAAGTCTTTCTTTGTGTCTGTGTCTCCTTTTTATTACATTCTATGCTGATCCATCCGGTGCTCTGCCCTGCATTAATATAACAGGTAAGTCCAGCTTTTATGTTCCTCTGGGCACAGCTCATTGGGCTAGATTGTATGCATTGGCTGCAACCGTGAGAATATTTACCCAGATTGCATCTTAAGTACTTACTGCAACAGGGATGCATTTTAGCACAATGGTTTTGTAAACAACGAACACATTCCCTTTGCTCAACTGACACTTGGAGAATGGGCAATTCCATTTATGCAGCCAATCTCATTGGCTACTGGAGAGATGCCAATCTGCCCTCACAGATAAGGCAGAGAGAGAGAGCGGGGAGAATGCGTAGAATAGCATTTATTCATCCTGACACTGATCAGATAAATGGGGAATGATAAATGCTGTCTATTTTTACTTCCCTTAACCCATGTTAAGTTTTTATTTGAAAAGAAGCTTCTACTGCATTGCCGTGCTAAAATGCTTAATCAAAAAATTTGATTTAAACATAAGTAATGAAACATGATGCAGTTGTCCTGATGACTTATTCAGCATGAATGAGGACTAGGTTAATCTGATGTCTGTGTGCCAGAACAGAAGGACAGATATATCAAACAAATAGGCATTATCTTGGAATCAGTTCTTCCCAGTCTGGAGTTTTTTTGTTTGTTTGTTTGTTTGTTTTTTTAATTATTATTATTATTATTAATTTATTGTTTGTCTGAGATTTCTCAAATGCTGTTGATATCTTCATCTGTTACAGTGAATCTGAAAGTTCATTTGGAGCAATTTAATTTGTAACTGATACTGAAGAGTTTTAGATGGCTTCTGAGACTAAATGATTTTGTTCACAAAATCAAATGTGATTGTTTGATTCAAATTTAAAGTTTGTAGTTTGTTTACATCTACAAGGTAAAAATAGATGTGTAGATTGCTTTTTGATATTGATGTTGATCTGTTCAAAATACAGACATTACCATTACCAATACAGATATTACCATTACCATGGGGCACAAACAAAAATGAGCCTGAAATAACTTATTTTTCTTTCTAACAATATAAATACAATAAGTAGCTTTGTGAATCAAAGCAAAAATAATGTTTTATAGCTATACTTATTGCTTTAGTTTAATATATAAACAGCATTATTTGTGCTGTTTGGAGCGCCCAGACTAAATTTCAGTTTCCTTCTGATGTTTGCATCACCATTTTTCTGTCCCCATTCGCCTATCCACACTTACACTAGTCAGTAACCTGAAGTCGTTTTCTGCAGCTCAAACCACCATAACTAGAGGTAAACCAGTCATACAGTAGATATGATGTTGGTGTTTAAAGGACTATACCAGTGCTTTTGCATGTTTGAGCCCAATATATACAACCTGCATATATGTTACATTACTAACAAACATATCCCAAAAATATTACTGCAACAGCAAATACTAGAATTGTTTTTCCTACCTTCCAGACTGCCAAAGGTTCATTTCATTCCAGTATGTGATAAAAATCAACTTGAAGTGTGCTTGAGATATGTAGTCATCACAGCGAATACAATGTCTATTACATTTTTTTGTCAAAGTAACTTTATGTAGTCCAACATGGATCTGCACAGAAGAATGTCTTCTCCAGGAATTATAGACCCAGTAGAAGATGGTTTTTACAGAGAAATTAAAAGTGATCGTCTCTTCTACATTTGAATGTATGTGTTAGCAGGCGAAACATTGAATTTTAAAGTGGGTGTATCACCTGGTTATTTGATTTTAAAAGAGCAGGGGCTAACAGAAAAACTAAAATACACTTTTATGTTTTGGAAAATGGTTGTCAGTAACATAACATTACGTGGGTAGTATTTATTGGGCTTAAACATGCAAAATCACCAGTATGGACCTGTAAAGGGATCAGGTTATCTGGGAGGTAATGGCTTAGTATAACCTTCTGTATTAACATATTGCATACTATTTCAGCATTTAAATGTTTTATTATATTTCAACAGTGTATAATTTGCATTTGCAATTTCACTTAAAGTAGTTTTCCACTGGCCACTTTTACCCTTTGTGTGGGTGCTGGATTGTGGGCCTAATTTACTGTGAGCATTACTTGAACTATACGTCAACATGTGTGCAATAGAACTGGTTGGATTATAAATAGACATTATGGATGTTAGCTGTTCTCATCAGGGTCTATCTGGACTGCATGTTTAACAAAAACATCCAGAGTCTAGTCGTAGATAAAGCTTTGTAGTTCAGCCACCATAATGCTATGAATATTAGGCACTGACCCACATCTGCTCTTGTCCGGGTTACATGGAGCCCAGATGTGGGCCCAGCTGTTACCATGTATTATCTCTCTGACTGACCCTGATGCGCTATATTTAATGCAAGAGCAAACATTAGCATAGGCCCATCCATCCCATCATAGCAAATATAGCTAATTACAAAAACACTGTGAAATAATAATAATAATAATAATAATAATAATAATAATAAAAAGAAAAATGCTATCAATAGTTCACCAGTCTGACTTAGTAATGAATATTCAGCTGCCATCTTTGCCCCCATTCCCCAGCTAGTTTCACCTTCCACACTGATCTATCTACCTTATGTACTGTAGGTAAGAATAATGGATTTTCAGTCATTATTATTAATTCAGTGTGTCTTGAATGTGGTGCATGTAAATGAGGCAGTGGGTGGAGAGAGCTATAGACTGCCTGGACAGGAGCCTGAATAATGAATGTAATTACAGTGCTCAGTTGGTCTGTTTTAGTAAAGTTATTTTTCTGACAATTTGTTCTAGTTTCAAAAAGAGAGGGTTTGGAGGTATACTATAAGATTAGTATTGTGAATAATCTTATTTGCTGCTGCCTTAATTTAAATAATCTCCAATTTGCAGATGGCATGAATCCAGGGTTTTGTTTGTGTCTATTTTTGAATTTGGTGCAGAAACATCAGACTAATAAGAATGACAGCAGTTGTGCTTGGGAAGAGGAAGAGGAGAAGAGAATGTATAGTACAATGAGGGATTAAACAGAGATAATGTTGAAGATGATTAGAATATTGATCCTGAAAACCCACCTGGTATAAAAGAAGCAGTGCAGAGCCACCCACACATTGTCATTAGTCATCACTAGCGCCTTACAGCCTACTGCAGTACATGCTGCCACCCATGATTTAGCTCTCCATCCAGTTATGAGGGGGTGATAAGTGTTTATTATGCACCACAGTTCTAGTCCCAATGAGATGGCAGAATGTGGCCCGATCAATAACCCTTACAGGAAGCCAGGTTAATTTATTTGTTAGGGATTTGTTTGCATCTCTAGGGACCCCTCTGCTTGGGGTTGTGATGCAAACTATTTTCTAAAGATTTGCTCAGCAACGTTGTGTCATTGACACGCACACACACACACACACACACACACACATTTTCTGATGCACAGGCGAATGCACCCACAGACATACACAGAATAACATGCCAAAATAAACCACTTCTGCTGGTTTGATTTATATGAGAATCAGCGTTGGCCACTTGTGAGTGCTGACAGATTGATTTTGATGGTTATGTTATGTTTAGCTCGTGGTGCTATTTCGGTCTGCAGGGCCTCTTTCAGCTGTCAGTATTTGAGCCTGACCTTTAGCTCGGACCAGTGCCTGCCATGTTTGCAGACACACACATAGCCCACTTTTTGCCTCACACACCTCTTCTGCATGTTCTCATTTCTTTGTCTTGACCTTTACTCAGTGTGTCAGTAACTCTACATTACTGTTTGTCTTTCTTTGCCAAATATCATCTCACTGTTTCTGTTTTTCCTGGCCTACATCATATAATTTTTATGTTCTATTGTGCTTGTTCATGAACAGAAATGCACATTATTGTATTTGCACACATGCGTGCATACACCACATGCTCAGATTTGCACACATAAAGCTATAAGACAATAGCAAAAGCATACAACCCCTGCATGTCCTCTGGGCTCCAAACAGCTGTGGCTGTGCAAAGCGCAGAACAAATGTCACGCTTTCTTGCCTAATTGCACTTCAAAAGAGCACAATCTCACACTTTATTCTGCCCAGACACTGATCTAATTTGTGTAAGATAGTCGCCATGTAACCACTGTGCCATCTTCCAAATCAAGTCTGGATTTCCATGTAAATAAAACATATCTTCTTCAACCATCAGTGCACACTTTTGCAGTCTGAGAGATGAATACATTTGTTATCACTATGATCATTTCGGTTACCACTCATCTGTATTGATTTTTACCGAGCTTCATCAATCAAGGCATATGTAATGGATGCTGTCTGAGAGCAAATATCTCCCCTCAGAGAATTATCACCCTAGGCTCAGGTCAAGCAGAGATTTGATCTATTGTCAGTTAGATGAATTGGTGTTTCTCTACATTTACTGTGTCTTTCAGACACCTAGGGAAGCTGAGAAGCAGAATGGAGGTGAAGGTGAGTTGAGGTAGAGATAAGTCTAAAGTAGTTTCACGTCAGCCCTTAGGACGCAAAGCTTTTTAAATATTCAGCGCTGTTCTCTATCACTTTTTGCCCTGGTTGCTTGTTTAAGAAAAGATCGAAATGGAATCAGTTAACTTTCCAGTGCTGGTATCATCCAATATTTAAACAAATGGCTCGATATGAATAAACAGCTATGCTCATTGACAGCCCTTGATACCAGGAATAAGAACTAGAATCTTGTGTGGTAACTTCTCTCTCCCCAGAACAACTGCAAAATGTTTGAGTGTTTTTGTTCCTGCAGCAGCACATCATGCTTAAATCACCCAATACCCATAAGTACAGTGCGAGTATTATATTTCTTTTTTGACATCAAGTCATAGGGAATTTCCCTCACTGAGCCTTTAATTTACATTCAAAACATTTTCCTACACTTTTAGTTAATGTTGATAATTGATACATTACTTTAGTGTCACACACGATGAGTCAGTTCCAGATAAACATTAGCTCCATGTGAAACTGATATATTTTAAATATCTCACGCATGCTCACACACACAAATATGCACACAACATACATACAAATGTATTACAATTTTGAAACAATGACTGATTATTTCCAGCTTTTCAAAGGGATTTTACAATGAAATCATTTATGATATTAGTTTTTTTTCTAAATAATATTTACACACTTATATTGAAACATGAAATGCATTTTTAACATCACTTTATTATTACTTACTATTTGAATAGTTGTCTCATCTGTGCAATCAAGTGCACTCAATATCTGGCATGTCCTTCATATAAATAAGAGAGTTAAAACAAATATGTGATGGGATTTTACCTGAAAGAATATGAGAGTATTGAAGGTAATTTGAAATAAAATATATATTCCCTGAATCACTACATGCAAGGAACAATAATTTCAGTTGAACTGTGTTAAAAGGAAGAAAAATCTCACCAACATGGTAGTAAAATAACTCTGTTCGACCACGAGATTGTATTGGCATTTAATTTGATTTTGGGAATTTGCACACACAGACAAACACACACACACACAATGATAATGCAAGCATGATTGATTGTATGTGTCAATAGTTTGGCCAAATTGAAAGTAATTGCTTTTAATTATATTGATCAGCAAATGTGTGCTCAGCCTCGTTTACATGCACATTTGTATATTTGTGTGTGCTTTTTGGTTTGTGTGACCAGACCACTATTGATGTTGCTCCTGCCATACACGTTTGCAGGACATGGTGCATTTTCCATAATGCAGGTAGAATGCAGCCTCAGTATGAGAGTATGCACACTAGAGAGCAGTCTGTTCCCTCTTTCTGCAGTCGTGATCCTCCAACTCCCCCTTACACAACACACTGTACTTGTCAAAGGATTCAGGAAACACAGCATCCGTCAGTCACTCATTCACAAAAGGAACACCAGAGGAAGAAAAATGTATATATACCTCAAAAGGGCCTTGTATTTAACAAATATAGTTTACATTACATTAAAACACAGTGAAGAATGTTGAGTGTGCAAATTTTTCTTTGGGTTGAAAAGTCCCCCTTAGATAATTTCTTCAGCAGTTCAGTTTGAATTTGCATTTTGATTTAAGTAAAGAGGCGATTGCTCTCTTTAATATGCTGTGTTGAGTGAAAGGAGGCATTGCTCCCCTGTGAAAGCCAAACAGTGAGAAGCGATGAGAGACGTAGGTTTAGATCTTTCTCACTCTGCTTTGTTTACTTTGATGGTATGCCAATAGTGATATAATAATGTGAAAATATGATAACTGATTGAAATGTAATAGATCAGGTCAATCTATTCACACTTAGGCAATGGCAAGGGGTAAAGTAACTACACTTACAACAAGCCAACACAATGAATAAACAAATGAGAATTAAAAGAGAGATCTAAGGGATTTTACATTTTAGATGAGTTGCAGATATCCCTCTATCCCCTTCTTTTTTCTTTTCTTTATTTTTTCTTGTCTTTTTTTTTTTTTTTTTTTTTTTTTTTTTTTTTGTTCTATACACTGCAGAGACAAAGCTCTCCAGTCCACAGGCGCAAAAACTGCATGTATTATCATTCATCCTCTCTGACAGGCTTCTCACGTACAAATGTGTTCACTGTGAATAGCAATTCATTTATTTAAACATCTTTTTTGTAGTTTACAAAAGAAATAGATTATCTTATATCATTTGTTCTCCACACTTGCACTTCTTTTTAACATATTTTACACATACTTTAATCTTTACATTTTTAATTCAACTTAAACATGTTCTTTATATTTTAAATGCTTGTCATTGTCAAATATTGTGTTTACCATAATACAAATGGTCTGTTTTTTTTCTTTTTTCTTGTTTTGTTTCCCCCAGTTTATTTTTAGACAATAATTGAATGTCCTGAAGTAGAAAGACACATTAAAGCTGAAATATCCATCCGTGATGAGAGGAAAGCCTCAATGTGGCCATGTATTCCTCTTTGCGTTTCTGCAGAACATCAACAGGTCCAAGAGTCAGGTGCCCATTGTGCCCCGTGGCTTCAAATCAGGAGTAGATAGCAGTAGCAGTAAATCCAACACAAAATAGTCAGCTCCATAAAGCACACTACTTCCACATCACAGTGAGATGCTGCATAAAAAGTGTCCAAAGTATCCCTTTGTTTCGTCTGTCCCACAATATTCCCCTCCCCAATGTATCCAATAAGGGATTTATATCCAAATAATCACAGCTAAAGACATACTCACAAAGCAGGGTCACACCTCACATTCCCGAGAAGGTTGCTGCTGACAGGTGCAAGAGCCATATTCATTGATGATTACAAGGGCACCTTCAATGTGATTAGGTTTATAGTCAACATAGTACTCCGGTGTGGAAATTGCAGCCATCTGCTGCATGCTTTGTTTCTGCTTCTGCTTGCGACGCTGACTGCTGAAGCACTGCCTTAGTTGTCTTATTCCAGCTGGAAAGCACTTCCATGCCACATACAGCATGAGCACGATGATGAGAAAGGAAAAGATGAGCGCCATCGTGCCAGTCACTACCTTATGGATCTGCATGGTGCTGTCCAGGTCATCATGGCCCACTGTGACAGTGAAAGAGCCAGTGCCCACCTCCCCACCCTCACCCTCATAAGGGTTGGGAGTAAATGGGCCTAGGAGCACAAAGCCACCCTGGCCCTGATCCCTGGTGGAGGCATACAGTCCTGCCGTAGTTACCTCCAGTGGGGGGTCCTCACATAGCTGAAAAGCGTAGACAGCATCTAACACATCCTCCCCCTGTGCAGTATCAGGGGTTGAACACTGCAGGGAATTGTCACGCTGGCCTCGGAAGGCACTCAGCCAGGAGGCCAAGGCACACACATTCCGACTGCATTCCCACTCATTCCCTGCCAGAGTGATGCTGTCCAGCGATGACCATGAATCCAGGATGCGCTGGTCCACAGATGACAACCGATTGGAGTCTAGCATGAGTACCTTCAGGTTGGGTGAACTCTCAAAAACATGTGGCTCAATGTACTCGATTTCATTTGATGAAAGGTCAATCTTTTCCAGAAAATGCCATGTCCATTCCAGGGTGTTGACAACAATAGTGGCACGATTGTTGTGCATGTACAGAGTACGTAAAGAGATGAGGCGAGGGAAGTGGGCTAGGTTGACTTTAACTAGCTCATTGTGCTCCAGATGCAGTTCCGTCAACTTAAAGAGTCCAGCAAAGGAATTTCGTGCCAGACTCTGCAGTTGATTGTATCCCAAGTCCAGAAACTGCATGCTCCTGCAGTCCTGAAAAATCCGCACTGGCACAAATTTGAGAGCATTGTATCGCAAATGCAAATTGGTGAGCTTTCTAAGGCCGTGGAACAGGTCAGGTTCTAGTGCCTGCAACCTGTTGTAAGATAGGTCCAGGATACGCAGGTTTGGGAGGGGCCTAAAGGTAGCATTTGGCAGACTCTCAATCCGGTTGCTGCTCAGGTCTAGCTCTTTGACCCTCCTTAATCTGTCAAATGCACCCTCCTCTACAATATCAATGTTGTTGTGATCTAGATAGAGCCAGGTGAGCTGTGACAGACCTGTCAGTTGGCCTTCACGCAGTTCGGTCAAGTTGTTCTCTCTCATGGACAGGCCCATGGCGCTGCTCAGGTTGCGGGGGATGTCTGTTAGGTTGAGCCCCTCGCAGTACAGCAGCTTGCTGTCGCAGCGGCACAGCCTTGGACAAACCCCCTCTACCAAAGGAACTGTTCTCAGAAAAATGCCCAATGAACAGAGTATCAACCCAGGGGGCTTCTTCAGTGGCCACTTTAAGTACAGTCCAATTAGAAGGAAATCCATTAGCATAAATATCCAGGGATGTCACTGAGAGAATGTCCATTGAACCACTCTGGATATTATTTTTGCACCTATCACATCATATTTGTTTTGTTTAGATTTTGTGTTTTAGCTCTATTTCTTCTTAGTTTTTCACAAAAAGCAATCCGTATTGAAAATATAGCAGGATAAAGGGCAAATCGCTTTGCTTATGTTATACATCAAGCAGCTAGTGGAGAGGAGAGAGGATGAAAAAAACTGTCTTCATTGATTGATCTTATTTGAAAAGATTGCTACTCACCCCTATCCAAAGGCTGACAACCTCCATTCATCGCTTCGCTTTGTGCCTCAACACTAATTATGTGCGAATCTAAAAAAGACCCCAGTGTGGTACAAATTCCCCCCCTCCCTGCTCTCTTTTCAGTGGACACCAGATCCTTGGCAGGCTTACAATGTCTTAGTTCTCCTCAAGTGAAAGAGCCAGAAAGAGAAGGAATCCAAGTAGCTTTCAGCGAGATGGTAGGAAGTGCAAGTTCCCCTGTCTGCATGCATGAGCTCTGTCCGCTTTCTCTTGCTCCTCCGCAGTCCTCTGCTGCAATGATCAGAGGGGAGAAGAGACAAGCAGAGAAAGAAAAAAGACCAAGGATAATCTCTTCTGAAAAATCTCTTTCCCCTCTCCTCCTTCCTTTCTTCTTAAGTTTCAGCAGATTTGTCAGCACAAATTATTGTCTGTCACATGAAAGAATCACCGAATTGCAACGCTTAAATCCACTGAAGCGGGTAAACATGCTTTCTGTGACGGATGACAAAAAAAAAAAAAAAAANAAAAAAAAAAAAAAAAAAAAGGATTTAAACGAGACGTGAGCTCTGTTTTCTGATTTCTTGAGAAAACATATTCCTTGTCATCTCAGTGGCTCATCTCTGTCAAGAAGCCCCTCGTATCCTCAGTGGCTTGCAGGTTTTGTTCACTCCCTTGCTCTCTGGCTGTTTTCTCAGCCAGCTGGAAGAGGCTGCTGAAGGCTGGTGCTGGTAGGCAGGCAGGGGCGGTGAATGTGGGACGCAAAGGAGCGCGCAATCCCTTGCAGCAGACCAGTACCCTGACAGCGCATGCAGAAGCACCTTCTGTTCACTGAGTGTCGTAAGCCACTCACAATTCAGAGTGCTCGCTCTCTTTCCCTCACTCGCTTGCTCTCTTTCCCTTGATCGCTCACTCACTTGTTCATGCTGCTCCCCTCCTCTGCCTTTCTCTCTNCCCCCCCACCCTTCACACACACACACACTCACACACACACACATATTATGTCTGCTTCCTTTGACGTTGCTGTGAGAAAGCAGTTTTTTTGGTCCTATTTTATCTCCGCCCCTGTAGCAGAGGAACATTTCTGTGTATATTAACAGCCATAACTGGCTGATTCTACATACAGAAGTACAAATGGAAGGAAAAAATACAGTTCTCCATGTATCACATTCACATTAATAATCAGTTTCTGGTGATGATACAGTTTAATTGTACTTAACATCATCATCCTAGTAATCTTGATATAATTTCAAATAATTAATTTTTGTAATAAATCACATTTAATCTATTGATATTCATTGACCAGAGTCCACAAGTCAAGACATGAGTGTGACATTCTTTCCTTGATCAAATCATCCTGTATGCAGCCATTCAGTGTCATCGTCAATTATGGCCAAGCCCCAATTCTGAATACAAATTTGATTGCTTGCCACATAAGGTTAGCATAAAGCTATAATATAAATATTCTTCTCTGTAGCCTTTCCTTTCTTGACCTGCTTTCTAGTTCTCTGGCATCACTCCTAATCTTGTCATTGCTGTCAAAATAATTTTCAACAAAAAACAATAACTTTTTGAAGTATGAAAATAAGAGATATGTAACAAACATTCCTCATGTCAGCCATGTTGACAGATGCCAAACGTTCCTCTTTATTAGTCATTGGATTTGGAATTAATATTTAACAAAACTTTGTTTCAACAATATTAATATAAAACATCTCCACCTTCACTATGTAAGATACTTAGTGCCAAATGTGAGGCAGCCAGAACAAATCTCTGAAGTTTCCTTGACTGGAACAACTTCAAAAACAACAATGAACATTGTCATTACAAACAGCAATACCCAGTTGCTTTTCTGTCACAAAGACATTGAAGGTGGCTGTTTTTCCTTCTTGGCAGTTATTATTTATTTATTTATTTATTACATTTTGTAATGATATCAGAATCATGGCTATTAAAGAAAGTAGTCTAGTTCTGTTAACTAGATCTAACACCTAATTTTCATTTCCAAATCTGATTCTAAATTGTATGAAGATATTTAGATATCTGTAACACAATTGTTTACAGTTTCTGTGTATTAGCATGGCTATAGGCAGAACTTGTAAGATGATGACATGGTAAAGTTTCCATGAGTGTAACATATTGACATATTTTACTGTACTTACTGACTTTACATGTCAGGTCTCTATGCCACTACATTTGTTACATTCTGCATGTAACAAATATATATCTATCTATATATATATAGATAGATATATATAGATATATATCAAGTATCAATAATTAAAACTGCTTGTTCTGCACAACCAATGTTCAGTAAACTGGTTCACTGTCAAGGGAAGACTGTTGAAGATTTGACTTAGATTTGTGTTGTTTTCTGTATTTTAATGACTAAATACAGACACATACCCTTTTGGATTAAAGAAGAAAGGAGAAGAAATGTAGATCAGCTATGTCAGAGTGTTGCCAACATGTTTTGGGATGCAGCACATTAAGACATCTCATTTTTTTTTTTTTTTTTTTTTTTTTGTCATCATTCATCATTCAAGATTACAAATTAATCTTTGGTGAAATATTTCTCAAACATGCATTTTTCACAAGGTCAGTGATTTCCAAAATTTGGTGTGTTGAGTGTATCTGCATGTGACTCATTTGGCATCAGTTCTTCAAGTTCAGACAGAATATACAATAAACCACATAATTGCTGACCTGTTGCTGAGAATTAATGTCATACTCATAACATGTCATAGCTAGTTTGGGCTCTTTTTTCATGCGGATGCAAAGACTAGCACAACATGTTACTATTTTCCACATGTTGTAATGCACTTTTTCTTTCTGTTGGTGTTTTCATGCCAGTTTGGTGTACTCAACAAAGGAGGGAAGAAAGGAACAAGCGGATTGATTAGCAAATTGGCTTCAAGTGAGACAGTGCAACGTTGATTGATGATGCTGTTTTAAAATTTGGGTCTTAATGTTATGCTAAGGATCAACATCTCTGGACCACGTCTGTTTTCAGCACAACAACACTAAGGTTATTACTAAATACTCAATGTATTATTTTATACTTGCAGCCATCACACAATAATGACAGATAATGTGAACTTTTAATTTGACACATTTAGATCAACACACACACACAAAATGTCTTTAATGCTGTTACAGCAAGAATTCCAGTAAAATAGTCTCTACTGAGCTAAAACTAAATGGGAGATTCCTACCAGTATCAATCATCCACAGCTGCTCTTTTGGCCTGTATGAATGTGTTCTGCTTCAACTGATTAAATCCTAACAAATATCTGAAGGCAGCAGTGACAGATACAGTATGTGCACTCCATCTTCAGCCCTCTTGATAAGTGCTGCGACAAAGCGCTGTGCCATTACGCACGATTATCCAGTTACCTTGATTAGACCTTGCACAACCGAAAGCCAGATTGTTGCAAAATTATACACAAGCTTTTGTACTGCTGCACACGTTAGACTCTTATATAGACATTGAAAAATATAAGTTATCTTTAAACATGCTAAAGTTGTTCTTTGTTGGTTTTAGTATATTATCAAATTCACTGGATCAGTCAGTAAATATTTGGCCGTTGCAAAGATACTGTATATTGAGCACCAAAGGAAAAGGAAGAAAACTTGTCCTTCACATGATCTCTAGACATCTTGAAGTTAGAATCATCTCTCCATTGCCTTTGCTGTATTCTCTCTCTGAGCTGTAATGGATGAGTACACCATCAGCTAATGACTTTGTGCACTGTAATGACTTGACACAGCGAACAGGAGATGAGAGAATCCAGACCATCAGTTTTAAGACTTTAAGAGATTTGGCTCTCTCTTTCTCTCTCTCTCTCTCTCTCTCTCTCTCTGTGAGACCATACCATTCCTATGACAGTTAACAATACCCTGTACTCTGAGTTTTTGATTACATTTGGTGCTGCAGAGCAATATTTCTGTGGGTCTCCCTGTTATTTGTATTTAGCACATCCATGACGTGACCATTGGTTTGAAGTGATTCACATTTTGCCAACTGCAGAAAGCACATTTACAGTAATGGCAGTAATGTACTGAGGATAGGAAATGCACTAATAAATGAGAAGATCACAGAATGAAATAAACAATGCAGGTTTCTAATCACAAAACTGCATTCCTTGTAGATATTAAGTACACTCATACATTTTGGAGAGAAACACTGATTATTTATATTGATAATCTCATTGAATGAGCTGAAACTGAAGCACATAGAAAGGAGGAAATCCAGAAAAGATACCTTGAAATATACAGTATAACAGTGTATGTATATATATATACTGTATGTATATATTTACCAGGTGATGTAGGTCCAATTCATTCTTGGTATTGACCTGGGTAAAAATTGATCACGTTATCAAGACGTTCAGCCAGAACCACTCTGTTCATAGTTTACTTATTACACAAAATGCAGTTGACCTCAGCATAATGGCTCCATTCCAGGTAGTTTTACTGCCCAATCTGAAAGCTATGTCCTATTGAGCAGGGGTAAAAAGGTAAATCCCACAGTGAACATAGGGTAAGGGAGCCAGGCATGGCACTGTTGTTTATGGTTATCTTTGCACAAACAACAGTTTTCTGATGTATTATAGAGATATTTTAACTAAAAGTCTGTTAATCAGCTTAAACTGGATATGGTTGCATTTTCTCTTTGTGGCATTAGAAGCAAACATTTTCCTTAATGGCCTTTAGCCGGTGTCTAGCACTTAGCAGCCATAGCCACTAGCATTCACATTATGTTAACTTAAACCGCTCATGAGTAACATATGAGGCTGGGGAAGTGGGTGGTGTTTTCAGCATGCAATGACAGAATAGATGGAGCTTGCAGGTTTTGTTTATGATTGTCACTGGCCAGTGAATAGTTGTGGCCAGCAGCAATAGTCATTAGTAGTGGTAGATACAGTATATGGAGTCAGATATTTAAATAGATATTTTCAGTGTATCCTATGGTAAAGAAAATGCATTGAGATAGGGAAACATAGGGAAACAGAGAAGAAAGAGAGACAGTTGCTAATTATATAGCCTCAAACGCTATGATACTGTCATATTTATAGGTGTATGTACAGTAGCTGTCAGTATCACCAAGGCTTCTCTTCTCTTCAACATTATCTGACTTTGCTGTCTTGGTTAATATACAAAAAGCTGCTTTTCATTAATAATTGCTGTCATTGATTAATAATCGGGGATTAGACCATTTACATGAATGAATCAGTCACTGGTATTCATAAATGATATCAAAATACTTATGTTTGATTGACTTTTAATTCGCAGGGAAGATTTGGCTGTAACCCGATGAGAGGGAGAGTAACATTTATGGACAGAAGATCATGGGTCAAAGTTTCAGCTTCTGAACACTGTTTTTTTCTTTCTTTTTTTTTTTTTTTTTNTTTTTTTTTTTTTTTTTTCCAGGAAGTATCAAATCAAATATCCTTCACTGACTCATGGACTGGTCATTATTAAATCTTTATTGTAGAAGGTGAGGTGTGCAGTGGACTTGCTTGAAAAATGTGATTTTCTGAAATATTCTTTGTGTTAGACCTGAGTTTTAGTCCAGTGGCAAACTGAGAGGTACAGCTTTTGTTTTCCAAACTGGGATACATTCACTGACTGCACATTTGAGTATTCAAATGTTTTCTTATTGACTGCTTAATTACATATCTGGCAAAAATAGAACAACATGGCATTTCAGAGCAACAGCATCCCACTGGAAGTGATGTCCACCTAAGATAGATAAGATATACTTTATTTGTCCCATAGGGAAATTTGTGTTGGACTCCAAAATTCTAAGTAATCAAAATACAGTACAAAATGAGCAATTATAAGCAGTAAAAATAATACATAGAACCAAAACCAACAGCATAAATACTAATATACCCCACCCCCACTCCGTCCCACACACACGCGCACATGCACACACAGCCGGTAACACTCAACATTTAATAGAGTTTAGAGTCTTTATGCACATGGGTGTAAAAGAGTGTTTAAAGTGATTCAGTCTGCATTGCAGGACTCTGTATCTTCTACCTAAAGGTAAAATCTGGAACTCTCCATTTAAGACATGAGTTGAATTGGACACAATTTTCCGGGCTTGTTTTTCCAGAGACTGTTCGTAAATTAGCTGAAGAAGTGGATAGTTTTTAGCACCCACAATTTTCATAGCAGATTTAACCAGCTAGTCGAGCAATTTGGGATTGGTTAAATCTGCTTTGAAAATTGTGGGTGTTAAAAATTGTCATCACCTCCTGACAGATAAGGCAAATGTATACAAATGTTTATGTCCCATCTCATTCACCAACTCCTGACAAAAATCTCTGTAGTTTTCTGAAATCTTGGCTTTCTTCAGCAACTGCTTTACTTTCACTCGCTGCCATTTCTCACTGGGTGCTGTACTGTTGGCTTATCTGAGCTTGTTTGCTGTTAATGGCTGCCTATCATTTCATATGAGACTGATTAGAGCCCAAGAGAGGCAACTGTACTGCCAAGTACAAATGATTACATGAAAACAAAGAGCTAAAAATCAGCTAAAAGCTGTGAAAAACAGCAGAATCGAATAGTGATTCACAGTTGGTTCAGCAAGCAAATTTTGCATATTATATGGGTTCATTTATTTCAACGTTAAAGTCACATATCTCCAAATGGTGCTTTAAATGTCTTCTGGAGGAGAACAAAAGTGTCTCAGAGTGAATGAGACAAAGCTGACTATACATGAAAGTTTTTGATGGTTTTGCAGAGGTCTTAGGGTGAGGCTTCACCATCTAAAACCCACAAAATTTGCTCATTGTGCTTTTGATTGCAATGAGAGGTGGTGCAAACAGGTATAAGTGCAAGTGCAATTTCATGCCAAAGTGAATCCAGAACTACACTTCACCAACACAACATCAGCTCCACCACTCCAAACACTTTGGCACGTCATTTGTGGCTACAAAATTTCCAAATGATTATACATGCAAAAAGAAAATGGGCTTGCACCCATCAAAAACAGCAATGTGACTGTGCTTCTGAAAGCTTTACACAACAGCAGCACACTGGACCATTTCTTTAAAATGTTTTCAAACACACCCTCTTCTAGTAGGAATAAAAATAGATGCCAAATACAGGCATTTGTGCTTGGACACTGGACATCAGACACGTGCGTTGGCAAATGGCAGCACTTCTAAATTGCATAATTAATAATAAATAAAAGTAGTGGGCCTAGCTGTCAGTGTTGTTGATTACCTGCCTGAATTTATTACTGTTGTTTACCAATGGGTTCCATTTATTTACATAATAAAATTAAATCTGACTGACTTTAAGAATGGAAGAAATATTTCCTGAACCTACAGTAGCACAATGTCCAGTGGCATTTAACAGGACATACAATAATTTACTAAAGATTTCACTGTAGACAGACAACGTCCTGCAGGCTCTATCTGTGGTCTAGTTCAACCATGTTTGCCTAGTCTTACTTAAAGGACCATATCGGTAGTTTTGCATGTTTGAACCCAATAAATACTACCTACATACATGTTACGTTACTGCCAACCATATTCCCCAAAAAAAAAAAAAAAAAAANAAAAAAAAAAAAAAAAAAAATACTATTCCAGTGTTAAATGTTTGGTTTCCTACCTTCTAGACAGCCTTCATTCCAGTAAAAATCAACTTGTAGAAACATGCTTGAGACAGCAATCCATCACAGTGACCCACACACTGTTATTTATTTATTTATGTTGCCAAACTTAGGTAATTTAACCAATTCAGTATGGAGCTACACAGTAGAAAAAGCACATCTCCACCAGGGAATATTGTCCTAGGAGAAAACTGCTTTCACCAGAGAAATTAAAATAAATCAAAACATGCTTTTTACATGCAAACGTGCATATTAGCAGGCGACACATTAAAGTTTTAAGGCGGGTGTATCACCTGAACATTTGAATGTGAAAGATTAGGGGATAAAATACCACAAAAAAACTAAAATACGAGTTTACATTTTGGAAAATCATTGACAGTAATGTAATTTGTATACAAGCAATTATTGGTCTTAAACATGCAAAACCACCAGTATGATCCTGTACATTACATTGTTGTAGAAGTGTTGTGCAAATTTTATAGAGATTCACAAACTTTTGTGCATAAGTTAATATCATTAGCAAGTTTTGTGATCCTTTTAGTAGCCTTGATAATAAAATTATTTCAGGTTGTGGTGCATTATATGCAGACTGAAGTGATTTGAGGGATCATAAGACTCAAATTTAACAGCATCTGTGATTACAGACCCATTATTTAAATCACTTATTGAATAATAGAACATCTGACTGTCTGAGCCCAACAGCACAAGGCAGATGATGACTAATTGGCCCACTGCAGAGATAAAGTTGATGGGCAGCTGGAAAGGATTGTGGTGAGGGGTCGGCGCAGACACTCATTCTGTAAAGTGGCTGCCATTGGTGTGATGAAGATGCAGTAAGAGATGTTTCTGCATCTGGCATCCAGCAGATGGGAAAACTGCTGGAGTTTCTCTCAGTTTGAAAGGGTCAGGACTGGACATGGAGATAACATGTAGCATACATGCAGTATTCATGCTTGGATTTGTGTGTCTTTTTTTTTAGCTTGTGTTGCGTTTTACATGGAATTTCCATTATAGAATCAGCAACTCTGAGTGAATGGAGAGATAGAATACATGAACTCATATTAAAAGCTCATTTGAGTTGGTTGTGAGTGGTTTTCATTATTATAGTTATAGTCTTACCTCAGATATGTTTCTTCTGATGGTCCATTTTCATCAAAACTTTAATTTTACTCCAATTAAGTTAATAATTTTTTTCCCCAAATGTAATAAAAACCACAATCTGATCAAAATTGGCATGAATCAACATTGGTGAACTCCCATTAACAGATCCAGAATGTGCAACTGTAATTCAATTTACTCAAGCTTGTAAACTCTTACAACTGATGCAAGCAGTCTATGCATCCTTTTCTACCTGCCACATATATTCTGCAACCAACAGAATCCTATTAAATTGTCCTCTGGAGCATGTGACAGAGGAACACAGTCAGTGAGGGTTACAACTCTATGAAGCATGTTTTTGCGTGACACAGTTTGCCTCAGTAAACACTATCCGCTATTTAAATAGAAAACTCAATAAAGTCGTATCCCACTGATTTCCCCTTATTTGAGGCCTGTGATGTGGGTGAAAGTGTTTTGGTTGATTCTTTAAAGCACGATGACTGACTCCAAACCAATTCCACAGTATTCACTGCCAGTTCTCTTTCAGTGGTTGTTCTCATTGACCCAAAGTTGCACAGTTGCCATTGTTTGGCACCAAAATGAAGGACTGTTATTCATATGATATCAAACTGATTCATCCTAGCAACAGTAGAATTTCTGTTAATTTGATCCAACTCACTCATATGGTGGGTTGTGAATTCTGTCATGAACCCAGGTTTAAAGGTCCTACCAATATACCACAAGCAAGGGTGTGCTATATGTTGTGATTAAATTTTGCATTTAAACATTGTATTTGGTGCATTTCTTTATGTAAATATGCTTTGGCTCCAATGTTTCTGGCTCCAGACACCAGATCAAACATTTCTTGTGACACACTCTGTCTGCCAAAGGAAATTTGTTCAGCTATCAGATGAGGCAGAAGTCCCACTGAGAGCAACCAAACTCCTTTTGAAAACACAACTTTCTGGTGCAGTGTGCCCCCACTTTCGATGGCCCTGACTGTCCGGTTGCCTCATCCAGAGCCAAACAATCCTCCACATCTTTCAAGCATCCACTAGTCTCTGTCATGTTGTTTGACACAGAGAAGAATAAAGTGATGAGAGGAGTCTCTGACGCAAAAAGCTGAAACACTTAAATTTAGACTGAAATTGCCGTTTGTCATGGCATTATAGCATCCTACTGCAAGGTAAGGCTGAAAACTCCAGGCTACAGCTCTAAATAAAAGAAAGTAGCTGTGCAGGGAACAATGTGATACAACAAAGATGCTTGTCTTTCTTTACACCTCTTCAAGTTTTGATTAAAATTTGTTGGATTTTTGTTAATTGGAGACTGAATTGCATTCACTTTACAATTTGCTCAAAAACGAATGTCCCTCATGAATTTTGATATGCTTTTGAATGTTCCAATTTTTTTTCTGTGTGAAGTAGAAAAGCAAAAGCACAAAACAAATATTCAGTCTTAGCCTGGACTGCTTTTGGGAACTGAAGGACAAAAGTAGATTGTTACTTGGTGGACTAAGTGCAGACATACCCACACAGAAAGTTTTGTTGAGTTGGTGCTTGCATCAAGAGAATAAGAGTTTACAAAACACCATTTCTTTTTTAAAGAAATGGTTTTATTGTGAAGACTGAAGGTCAGACCTGTGTGCTAGTGCCACAGGTTGTGGTAACACTGGAGTGCTCTTCCCTGTATGGATGTCTCACTTCGATAATAAAGCAGATCTCATAAGTCCATTGTCTTAATGGAAGAAACAAATCTGATATATAATGATTATGACTTAGCATCTTATAATTATGAGTCTTGTCTCATAAAACCATCTCAGAGTTATATAATTTTATGTCATGCATTTTATTAAACAGGACAACGGCAGCAATGACATTATTGCACATATTGCACATTGATGACAACATTGCACTGTATGTCACTGGGCTTTAGACAAAAACTCACGATGATTAGTTTTGGTTACACGTGACTTTTCACAAATGTCTGAGAATTTTAAGATAATTTTCTTGGAAATATATTTTTTTCTCCTAATCATAAAATGGTTATTTCATATTTGTGGGGAAAATACTTAAAATATATATATATATATATATTTAAAATACATCTGTTGTTATTTTAATTTTTTTTATTATTTTATTTTTTTAATGAACACAAAAATTTGTAGGAAATAATTACTCATGTATGTGCTCATAACAAGTCATTTTTAAATAGAAGATGCTTTTTGGACAGACTGGAATCAAACAACAAATAAACAGGCTTCTCCTCTTGTGATAATTAGAATAACTGTTAGAAAAGAATTGTTAGAAAGTGAAATTCAATCATTTAATGTTAAGTCAATGCTTCATCGTTTGGGTCTCGAAAATGTGTTCACTTTAACACTGTACCTGTCACAGGTACAGTGTTAAAGTGGTGTTATTGGAAAGCTCTGCCTCTCTTCATACACATACAAATTTGAATTACATCCTCAGATATTTTATATCCAAAGCCTGATGCAGTGCTTCAGCTCTCTCTCTGTTGTCTGAAGTTTTTTTTTGATTGATTTTTAAGTTTTGCTGTGTCACAGAAAGTATAAGCCACATTTATGTAGAGTTTATTAAGTTGGCCCTATAGCACTTGATTAAAAGTACATTGGCATCTACTCAATGCTTAAACAATGTAATCTGGTAAGTATGTGGGTGTGCTAGTGTGTGTGTGTGTGTGTGTGTGTGTGTGTGTGTGCATGTGTTTATGTTAGGGAGCTTGATATTTCTTTGTAAAAACAGAAGAAAAATGAAAGGTATGAAGAATGGAGTAATCTTTATATAAGCATAAAACAGTAACAGCCTGAATGCTGCTTGATGTCTTTGTAGAATTATTTTATCCATTCAGATTTATAGTAGATGAAACTGTTTTTACCCTAAATAAAGATGATCTTTGAAAGGCTGAAGAAAGTTGCATATTATAAAATGTATCACACGCACCAGACAATTCTGTCATGTTGTACCCAATTTGTTGTCAAAGGGCTTTTAAAGGGCTTTTTCACACCTACATGATTTGGCCCGATTCAGTTCAGTTCAGTTCGGACTGGGGTTTGTTTTCCGCTTGGTGTGGTTAGTTAGGTATATCTGAGCACAGCAATCACATCGGGTGTCCAGACCAAAACAATCAGACAGAGAGCGTCTGGTTCTAAATAAAGTCTGAAGCAATAAGTTTGTGAACATGATCCACAGTAGTTCCGAGCACACTATTACTATTGTCTGCTTTAGAACCAGAGAGAGTAAGTGTGTGTGGATTAACATTAAAATACATCTTTTGTTAAACATAGAAAATCAAACAGATGCTGCGAAAGGTGGTAACAAATCAAGCTTAGTTAAAATGTTAAAGATTACATGTTTTAGATTAAATTGTTTTAGATTAACACGTTAGCATGTCTTTATGTGTTCTATGAGCTTCTTTCTCCTGTTCAGCTGTCTTCAGGCAGCATGTCTTCT
The DNA here is from genome assembly GCA_014773175.1 of Lucifuga dentata. Lineage (NCBI taxonomy): Eukaryota > Metazoa > Chordata > Actinopteri > Ophidiiformes > Bythitidae > Lucifuga > Lucifuga dentata. The sequence goes on along the minus strand of VXCM01002968.1, from coordinate 17,873 downwards.
TTGCAGAATGTGAAGCAGAATGCTGTTTTCCAGATGTCGTCTTTGAAGTCACATTCAGTATTCTACTGCCTTAGTTGATTTGGTATATGGACCAAATGATGACTAAGATTAAGAAAGTGTTCTAATTATGATGTCGTTAAATGTTATTTAGTCATCCCGGCATAGTAAACTTCTTCCTTTTTCTCATTTTGATGCTCCTGCCACCAAACATTTCTGAACAAAAAGCACAGCAGGTCTTCTCACATGGCCTTCATAAAAGCACTTTGGTTCACTTGGAATATTTTCTGTGCTAAACCGAACCAAACCAAACAGTAAATACAAAATTGTAATAAATTAGTCCCTGATTTAGACCAAACAGAATACAGCTCTGCCCTAAAGCTTGTGAATCATCTATGTTATATTATGGCAAGTCTCATAAATCACTGTTCAAATTTGGCTTTTACCTTGAAATGTATTTTTCATCACTTAAATGTCCTTTTGGTTTTTTTTTTGGTTTTTTCTTTTCTGTCTATTCTCTTTGCCACAGTTAGCCAGCTAAGCGCATGTGAGGAATCATTGCCAAAGGTTTTTGGTAACTTTTGTGTATTTATGTATCATTTGATATATCATCTGATTATTTTTTTAACCCTTAAATATCAATATCAGCCTCAAAACACCTGTAAAAAATAATCTGCATTTAATATATTTGTTCAGTACGTTATCTTGAAAAATAATGTACATACAGCATTTGTGTGGATGATGAATGATGCCATGAGCAACCTGAATAATGTCACAGCAGGTGTAGCTTAACTGTTAAACAAGCTTAAGTTATATTTTGTTATACTGAACAGAATGCAAAAAAAAAAAAAAAAAAANAAAAAAAAAAAAAAAAAAAAGTGCTGCAATTTACTTTCTCAGTGTTGCAGAGTAGCAGGATGGTGACTGGTGAGATGATTTGTGAAACTCTGTTTCCTTTTTTAGCTGTCACGTTCAACAACAGCAGAGCTTTTGTCAGCATGTCATATGTTGACTGGATGCTTGACTCTTGTCAGGTGGGAATTCGTATTCTCATAACACGGGGCATAAAGTCTCTCCCTCTCAGAGTTTTATATGACCAACATGTTGCTGCCAATCAGCTTATGTGTTCAGCGATGGAAAAAAGGCAGTAAGACAAAAATGACTTAGAAAATGAAGCACAAGAAAAAAATCAATTAAATCTGTATCATGAAGCAGCAACTGCACACCTCTTTACTGTTTATTACGCCACCAAGGAGGTTATGTTTTCACCGGTGTCTGTCTGCCTGTTTCTGTGCTGTACATTTTTAGATTGTTTATGCTCCCCATCACAGGAGTTTTCAATCACAGACATTTCCTCATGTTTAGAACCAAACTGAAGATATCCCACATTAACAAAGCCATGAACTCGGCTGACAAGTTGCTGAACTGTGTAACTGCAGCAGTGCCCGAGGTTCTAATCATTTCTTTGTTATGTTACAAATCATTTTTCTTTGAGTTGTGGTATCATTGTATATGTTTGTATACATTTATATGGAAGTATCCAGCATGTGTGTAATGGTGTCTTGTAAGCCCATGTGGGCTGGGCACATGAGTGTGTATGACACCTTAATAAAAATATATTCATTCATTCATTCATTCATTCATTAATTCATTCGATCATTTGGGAAATTGATCCAGTTGGATCAGTTGTATATCTGATTGTCCAAGATTGAATTATGCCATTCAGTGGCATTCCTAAAGGTTGATTATGCTTCATCCGAAATGCCTGTGGGAGTGTGTGAAGGTGACAGAAACCCCCTTTCCAACGGTCAAATGGGATCTGACAAAATGTATAGCTTTGCTGCTCCGCCAGTCTGCCAGGCATGCCCCACTTCATGCAGTGATTGGCCAGGTGTGGATGGATGTTCCATCACTGTGTGAGAAGTGAAAGTGAAACTGTGCCCATTATCTCTGTTTATATCCTGTTTATAACTGGAGACTACAAAAATACAGAGAAGACACATAATCTCTGTTAATAACCTCTCCTCTCTCCTAAAGTGAAAGTGCGTGTGTGTCAGCATCCATGTTTATAAGATTAATCACATTGAGATTAAAAAGACAAAGATATACGCCACCCCTCTTTATGATGGCTTTTTTTGTTGCCCCACCTTCCAGTGTGTGGGCATTTTGAAAGCATCTAGACACAGTTGCTTTCCGGTGTAGTCTCCAACCAAGACAGATGGGCAGGGTCACATGAAGCATAATCTGGTCTCAACGCAGCCACCAGCAGGAGTACACTTTAATTCTCGGAGACAGTTGCTGTAGTTTCAGCGGGAGGGGAAGAAACAGATGGTTTTAGATGGATGGTGATATCAAAAAGCAGTTTCTTGAAGTGCAGTAGTTAAGACTCGATCATTTTTATTTATGAATTTACAAGAACACATTATAGTTGAGAATTGGTGGTGCACAATATCTTAAATAGCAAGGCAAAACTGCATTTCCTGTTTTTGAAGGGAGTTTAGTGACTTTCTTCCTGTGATAAGGGAGTATATTGGGGTTATTGGTTTGACTCAGAGAGTTGTGCATGCCAAAATAATCAGTTGCCTTGAATATCTGCTTTTTATTACTATAAAAAGAGCTGTAATCAGCTATAAAATGAGACAAAGTAGCTTGTTTCTTGGTTTTTCCTAAGTTTTCAAGGTTTTCTCACTTTTTCCCTTTCAAGTTTATTTGTCTGTATTTTGACTTGTTTTGACTAATTTGCCATCCTGTTCTCTTCTTTCATGATGACTGGGAGCTCTCATAGGCCATTAGGTCCACCTCAAGTTTTCTTTGATTTGGACTTTTTTTGGCATTAAAATTGTGAAGAAACAGATTAGAAATGCAGTTTTGTTCTAACATGCCATGTGGTTAATTTCTTTTTTTTTTTTTAATTATTATTTTATGTGCATGGCTAAATTAAAGGCTTAAATTGATAATNCTTTTTTTTTTTTTAATTATTATTTTATGTGCATGGCTAAATTAAAGGCTTAAATTGATAATATGTTTTTTTCAAGCTTTAAGATTGATCTAGAGGATTTATATCACCTATAGGGGTAGGGGCAGCAGAGATGAACATGGGCTGGGCAGTGTGCTTGTTAGGATGACCCACTGATGGTCTTTGGTGCTAATGATGTGTTTGGACCCTGAAGTAGCGATGTAACTGAGATGTGTGGATGGCAGGGAGAAGAGAAAAGACGTAATGCTTTTTTGTTTGATCCCCAACAAAACACTTGCTCATCTAACGGATGTACAGATTTCTAGCTTGCTGTTCTCAGATGTGAAATTTTAAGCTAGCTTTTTCCTGCGAAATGTTTAGTTACTTTACTGTTTTCATTGTCTCAAATAAAATCATACAGCTCTTAGGCTGTGCAGCTTCTCTGTTTTCTGAGTCACTGCTGTTGGAAATGCAGCCGGAGACTCTAAGTGAACTTGAGTCTTACATACTCCACTCTGAAACACATCCAATGCGCCCTTTACAACGAGGTGGTTTATTTAAGCTGTCAGCACTCTGCTCACTATTTTGCACTGTCTGTGCTGCTACACCTCTCACCGTATAACAGCCCCTCCTCCACCAGCCATCATCACTCTTCCTCTTGTTGCTTCCACTCAGGCTTTAGAGTGTTCAGTGACAAGGTTGGAGTCTACACACTAATCAGTAACTGTATAAACTCAGTATTCACATATCAATAAAACTGTTACATGACTTTGACAAACCTCTTAAAAAAATTGTAATTGAATACCCTTATTTTACAAAAATAAACCGAATACCTTTAATCATAAAATCGTGTATAATTTAAGATAAAGAGTCCAGGGCCATTTATTGGACTTTGGATACATTTAATGGGTCTTTTCACAATAGTAACCCATTACTTTTTTTGTGAACATGCACAAAAGCCATTAAAAATCCCTTAGTTACTAGATAAGTTATGAAGAAATTATTTAAAAAACACTTTATTGTATTTTGTAAATTATAATCTTTGCTTTTTAAAGGTATTAAGTTTTTAATTTCCCTTAAAATTTCCTTAATGCTCTATGTGTACAGATTTCTCAGAATGTATTCTGACATATTTGGTATCTTTACAAACTTCAGCGATCTCCACTAGAATTTTAAACAAAGCTCTATTGGTTTGAACAATGTTTGGCTGCAAAATATGAGTTTGTGAAGATGGACCCACTGATGGGTATACATCAGAGTTAACCTCAGATTTGTGAGCATTTCAGCCTCCAGGGGCTGCTGGCTGGAGTTTTAGCCTTTAACCAAAATGACAAAAGGACAGGTTATATTAACACTGTATTGATCTTTTTGGAAATTTACATCATTGTGTTACATATCAACATGATCCATCTTGTCATTCTTCTGTCAGCTACTCTTTTATATGACTCCCCACCTGCATCAGAGCCCAGTTTACCAGCTGGGCCATGCATAATTAAGATGATAACCCACAGCAGAGACCTGACCCTGTCACAACATTGAAAATAAGGCTGGCCAGCCCAGGGGCATGCTTTGCCCTCCTTGGGATGCCCACAAGATGCTGTTATGCTGCAGACTACCCAACTGCTATTTACCAGGCAGAGTATAAAGTAATATGTGATGGCTCAGGTTTGAGCACGTTGGGGATATTACTAGCCTTTCACAGATAACTTTCATAAAAAAAAAAAAAAAAAAAAAAAAAAAAAGTCATTTTGAGTTTAAGGAAAGGCATTCTGTGCAGATTTTATTATTGTATGTAGTTTTTTTTTTCTTTTGACAGACAAATTCAGCAAAAGCTGAACATTATACAGTAAGTATCATGAAACTAGTGTTTTTGCTTGAGCTCCCCAATTATGCAGGATTACAAATGTGTTGTGCAGAGCTGTTAATGTGATGATGGCCATGTTACAGACTGTCATCATACACTGACAAATCATTTCTACATGTTAACTTCCCATGCTACATTGCATATGTAATACTGAACATTTAATGGTAATTATTCATAAAAACCTGACTAAATATGCTATCAGTAAATATGGAGGCACAAGACAGATCTGCATGATGGGACACTGGGCTTTCTAGTGGCCAAGTGTTATAATCAGACTCTGACAATAGCAGATCATTTGCCATGCTGCATTATTGATTGAATGTAAAAGATATAAATTTTCAAGCATTAGTGCTTCCTTTTAGTAGGCCAAGATCACACATAATTCAGGGTGTGTCATATGCAAATAATATGTAAATCATGGACTGACACAGCACATTGTTGTTTCCACAGCTGAACTGATTTATTAAACTGTGATTAAATCAATGCAATGGCAATATTATGTAATATATCAGATGTGCAGAGGTTCATTTATCTTTCCTGGTAGTTGAATTTGTTTATAAAATGTTTCATAAGTGAGAAGCAGAGTGTACCTGTCCTTTCCCCAATGAACCCTGGGATAAGTTCCCCGCAACCCTGCATAGGATAAGTATGGATGGATGGATGGAAATGCTGGTTGGACTTTAATGGATGTGACTGATGTATTGTACTGATATGACATTTTATAAATCAGCTTAAGAAAGGACATAGGTGAAAAAAAAAGAAGGTGTTCTTTGCAAAGACATCAATCCCTCCAAAAGCTATCATAACCTTAAGTCCCCTGATGCATCCTCATGCTGCACAGTTATATCATGTCCTGATTATTGTGTGGCTTTAGCCACACAATAATCCTTCCTCACAACTAATAACTGCAACAGCTCTCTTCGTGGTTTGCACTGCTGTGTGGCTGGACTGACACAGCCCACATGAAAAGATGATGGGAGACATAATCATTTCACCAGTTCAGCCAGCTCCAGCAATTTCTGAAGCCATTGCACCCTGGATCATTACAGCAAGGGAGCACATCGTGATGAAGCTTTGTATGTCTGTGTTGTTTACCCAGCAGCTGTCTCTGTGGTGGGCTCAGTCATAGTAGTCAGTAGGTGTGTATGAGTTATCATGCTATCATTAGCATGTTTTTTATTTGAGCCACTGCTTCACATTTGCTGTAAGACTTGAGGTCATGTTTGCTTTTCCCAAACTAACTTTATCCCTTATTGCCCTATCTATACGCAACAGAATCATTATTCTGGTTTAAAACATTGCATATCTATGTGGCCCTTGCAACCCCCAGACAGTCAACATCTTCAAATAGATAGCAAAGGGAAAAGTCATTTGCTGGTCACAATTTTTTTTTTTTTTTTTTTTGAATCTGTTTATTTTAGTGTACCTGTGCAGCGAGCTGTTTGAAACTACGATGTGTCAGTGTGTAGATAACTGGTTTTGATTGTGCAACACAAGTCAACATAACGTCTCTCATTTGTGAGAGGCAATGTGTGGAAGATGGAATTGGAAGGAAATGCATCAGTGGAGGCGAAGAGTTTGAAAAAGTTGTTTTCTCATCAATCATTCCAGGTTTTCTGAGCTACTCACTGAGTTGTATTCCAGTGCTCCACACAGTATAGTTAAGAGGTCACATGGCAGGTGATTCTGACAGTCACAAGCAATGAGTGGAAAGATGGTATGAGACAAGCAGAAACTGAGTTTAAAACAAGTTGTAAGGTGGATAATTCTAAACACAACAAGTCAGCTGGTTCCCTCGTTTCTATATCTCTCTGCTTGTGTGCATGCGTGCATGTGTGCGCATTTGTATTTGCTGGCATGGTTGCTGCAACACACAGTTTCAGTCGTGACATTTTGATTGGATTGTATATAACATATTGCGTAAATTAAAGTGATTATAGGCACTCCATTTGTTAATGTAGAATAGCTTTATTGTCATTATACGTAACATATAATGAAATTACAGGTGCTTCTCCCTTAGTGCATAAGTATAAAGTATAAAAAAGAGTAAAAACAACTTTGTACACATCTATTTAAATTATATTTACACAGCTGAAAAGATAAATATACTTATCAAAGTGTATATCAAAGTATATCAAAAGTGTATATCAAGTATATCAAAAAAAGTGTATCAAGTATATTTATATATATAGATATAGATGTGTGTATTTCGATATTTACAACAGTAGCAGGGATGGTAGCAGCAATCAATAAGTATTGCACAGAGTAATAAACACCAGGTAGTTAGCAGCAATCAGAATATAGTTCACAGTTTACATGGTACCGATTTAAAGTGGTGAACAAGGTGCCATGGGAACAGAATTGCACATGATGGTGACGTTGACAGAGTAATGTCCAGGTCAGCGGTGATTTAGTGTTCTGATGGCCCAAGGGTAGAAACTGTTCCTTAGTCTGGATGTGCGGGCCTTCATTGACCTGTAGCGCTTGCCAGAAGGCATCCGTTCAAACAGGTGATGCGCTGGGTGCGAGGGGTCTTTGAGGATGGCGGTGGACCTTCGCAGGCATCTGGAGCCGGCGATCTCCTCCAGGGAGGGCAGAGGGCAGCCGACGATTTTCTGGGCCGTGTTTATGACCCTCTGCAGGGCCTTCCTGTCCGCAGCCGAGCTCCCAGCGTACCAGGCAGAGATGCAGTATGTGATTACACTCTCGATGGTGGAACGGTAGAAGGTCACCAGCAGCCTCTGATCCAGTTTGTTCTTCCTGAGGACCCTCAGGAAGTGTAGTCTCTGCTGGGCCTTCGCCATCACTGCTTTGGTGTTAACGGACCAGGTCAGCTCCCCCGATAAGTGGACTCCTAGGAATCTGAAGGAGCTCACTGTCTCCACCACGTCCCCATTGATGTAAAGAGGGGCGTGGTCCACTCTGGTCCTTCGGAAGTCTACAATGACCTCCTTGGTTTTTGAGGTGTTCAGCAGCAGGTTGTTGGCTAAACACCACGTGGACAGATGTTCCACCTCCTCTCTGTAGGCAGCCTCGTCCCCTCCTGTGATGAGCCCAACCAGTGTGGTGTCATCCGCAAACTTAAAGATGGAGTTGGACGGATGGGAAGGTACACAGTCATGTGTGTATAGGGTGTACAGGAGAGGGCTCAGCACGCAGCCTTGGGGTGAGCCGGTGCTCAGAGTTAGGGTGGAGGACAGGTGGGAGCCCAGCCTCACTGACTGTGGTCTGTCAGTGAGGAAGTTCTTTATCCATGCACAGGTGGAGGGGGGGAGGTGCAGGTCCAGCAGTTTTTTAATGAGAATGTCCGGGATAATTGTGTTGAAAGCTGATAATGTGACTTCTTATACTACATTTTGATTGAACACTTGTACATTGTACTCGATTTGTGGCATTAAAAATGTTCACTGTTTCTACTCATAGTTTGCCATTACGATACTTTGTTATTAGTCATAGAAAGCAAATAACATAGTTGGAATGACATGACTGACAACCAACAATCAAATTCTACATGATTTTAGGGTGCTGAAGATGATTAAATCTTTGGTGGTCAGTCCTAAATGGTGGTTCTAGATTGCAGCATGAGCCATAACCACCAACCACTAACACCTCTGGGCTTGTCTGATAAAGACCTTAGTGCTACAAACGTTGCTTTAGTAATTTTTTTTTTTTTTTATTTGGGAGCATGAAACCCAGTGTGCAGTCTGCCTCCTTTTACCCTCACTGCAAAGCGTTAGTGTAGCCCTGCACCTGATCTCAACTTGGGTTAGGATGTGCACACCATCCCAGTTTTTCTGTCTTACCTCAACAACATCTTGCAACAAAATGTGACTGCTGCTGCAACCCATGATTGGCTCAGAGGGGTGATAAGTTGATGATGTGTTTTCAGCTAGTGTACTTTTTCTTTTCCTGCTTGGCGTAGTGCCATAGGCTGTGATTCACCAGGTGTTTATCACACAATCTGACCTGCATCAAACACATCCCGCTATGTCACACTGTGACATACAGTGAATTTATAAGATTGCTGTTATTGCACATTTTGCCGGAGGGTTTACAGAGAAGATGACACTGATGATGTCGCCCCTAAATTACACTGACCCTTCATTTTAGGGTGTTCAACACTCTTGCATTTGGTCTAAATATCACATACCTTTCAGGTGGTTATTGCAAAACGGCACAGACTACCCTCAGATATTCGGTCAAATAAAAGTACATCAATGAGACTCAGACCGTCTTCTCACCCCATTGACTTGCTTATTCTCTTTACCACAGTTCTGCTCTCATAGATATCACACTCCTCTCTTATTTTCTCACCCTCTCTAACCTATTCTCAGCGTCTCCCTCCCTCCCTCATTTCTCATTCACTTCTCTCTCTCTCTCTCTCTCTCTCTCTCTCACACACACACACACACACACACACACATAACACACCCCTTCCTTCATTCCCTCCTTCTCTAACTACTTGCTATTCAGTTCAGGGAGGCTGCAGGCAGCTTTGCTCGAGCTCCCCAACTACTGCTGCAGGAGTGCCTTTTTTGTCTCTCTCTCTCTCTCTCTCTCTCTCTCTCTCTCTGATAACCTGACATTTTGCTCCCTGAAATCCTTTTCTTCTTCCCCTGAAACTATACACCTCAAACACTGAATGCAGCTCACTTAATATGTAACCCTCCCCACTCCTGTTATTCTAAAACCTCTACATTTCTGCATTTATGTCCCGTCATGTTTTTTTTTCTTCATGTAAACAAGCACCATAGTGATTTCCAGAAATATATTAATCTTTTGTAATTATTTAGATGATCTCACCCTCACATTTAACTTTGAAAAATTACCGTCAGTGAGTTTATTGAGTTCAGTATCTCTATGTCAGCTACCATTGTGTTTTTTCCAGAAAAAAAAACATCCATCATTGTTTTTTGTACTAACTCCTTCAGTGACTTATTTATCTGGATGTTTCGGGATGCTTCCTTTTCATTACTGCAAAAACCGAAAAATTGAAGTTGACAGTTTATGGTCTCATGGTACTATTATATTGAATATGACTAAAGGAAGTGGATAATAAAGCCTTTATGATCTCTGTAACCCTCTCTATGTGAAAAGGCTCTAGGATGGTCTGAATTTCCGAGAGCTAGCTTGGAATTCAAAGCCATTCCTTCAGGCTATGGCGGATGAATCCTTTAGGGATTTTTCCAGCTTGGAGAAATGGCATTGCTTTTCATCTTTGTGGTGACTTCCAGTATAGTGACACACTAAGGATGACACTCAGAGAGGAGTTCCTGGGTTATCTTAATGTTGAAAAGTACCTACATTGTCAATTCTGATATACATTGAAATTGTAAAATTATATCGTCTGATGTCGAACACCACAATCAGATTACAATTTTGATCTATCTGGCTAGGATTTCATTTGTGAAAATGATCACATAATTAATGCATTTAGCTCATGCTCCAGGAAATGTTGCTGAAATACTGTATTGTGGGTACTTAGTTGATTTTAGTTACAAAATGTTTGATGACTCAGATTTCATTCTGTGTCTCATCCATCTATCAATTAACCCAATCTGTAACCATGCACACAGGGTGTTAATCCCTTGTTCTGTTTACCCCATCCAAAATAAACTGCTCATTTCCTACTCGTGATGTGCTTGATAATATGGCAGATGCTTCCTCTCATCTACAGCCCGCTTGACCGCAGATGCTAATAGCCAGTGACAGACCCACATTCCAAGCATCAGCCAGTGTAATGAGAGGAGTAAGCAAGCAGCATCAGCCATTAAACATAAGAGAGCTTGTGCCAGAAGGCACTCTGGCTCATCCTCTGGCAGCACCGTACCCAGCTGCATAAACAGTAACTGACAGGAGACCGTCAGGCTCAAACAGCACCGTTATAGATACTGTGTGTAGCCATGTGAGAGGAGAAAAGGATGGAGTCCTCGCACTGCAGTACAGTGAGTCCAGAGCAGTGAGTACACTGCATCTAAGGCTCCGCACAGGTCCTCTGGTTACTTACACACTCTCCCTCAACAAATCCTACTGGATTTAAGAAGGGAAAGCATGTGTGTGTGTGTGTGTGTGTGTGTGTGTGTGTGTTTGTATACAATGCTGTAACTGTGTAACTGCAAGTTAACACAAATCTGTGAATTAGTTCCTACAATATTATTTTCAACAGAGATTTGTACAATAAAAATGCCAGTGATGCCTGGGACGAATGACTCCATAATTGTCCGCTGTTTCTCTGTCACCCTTTCTCTCTTTAGAATCAATTTTTTTATCTAAGCGCCAAGAAAATTATGAAAGAAAACAGATTGTATTTGCTTAGTTTAAGTTCATTTTAATTAATATTATATTGTGCAGTGCAAAGGCCACTGGCCAGCTCACCTGTCAATTCATGAGCCCAACGCTATGTCAACCCATTGTTGTCATGGAGATGATGTGACGCTGAATGTGATTGGACCAAACCAAAGCAGAGTAGAGATTCACACAAACAGTGAGGCAGTTGGACCTTCGGAGCGCTGCTTGCAGTGGAGAAAGCAAAGAATTTTGACTTGTGTCAGAGTGATGTCTCACAGATAGCTAATACAAATAAAAGAAGTAACACAAAGAGTGCAACCAAATGTAACGGAAATTAAAAGTATCTCCCACAATAAAACTACTCAGTAAAGTACAATTTTGTGAAAAAAAAGTTACTTAAGTAAATGTAACGGAGTAAATGGAACGCATCACTACCCACCTCTGGTGTGTGTTGTTTACCTGGGGAAGAGATGGCACCAGGATGCACTATGGGAAAAAGGTAAGCTGCCGGAGGCAATGTGATAATCTGGGCAATGTTCTGCTGGTTCTGCTGCTTTGAGAGGTCCTGGCATTCAGGTGGATGTTACTTTGACACATACCATGTACCTAAACATTGTTATAGACCAAGTACACCCCTTCATGGCAACGGTATTCCCTGATGGCAGTGGCCTCTTTCAGCAGGATAANACCAAGTACACCCCTTCATGGCAACGGTATTCCCTGATGGCAGTGGCCTCTTTCAGCAGGATAATGCACACTGCCACACTGCAAAAATTGTTCAGGAATGGTTTGAGGAACATGACAAAGAATTCAAGGTGTTGACGTGGTCTCCAAATTCCCCAGATCTCGATCCAATTGAGCATCTGTGGGATGTGCTAGAAAAATAAGTCCGATCCACAGAGACCCCACCTCGCATCTTACAGGACTTAAAGGATCTGCTGCTAAAGCCTTGGTGCCAGATAACACACGACACTTTTAGAGGTCTTGTGGAGTCCATGCCTCGACAGGTCAGAACTGTTTTGGCAGCACAAGGGGACCTACACAATATTAGGCAGGTGGTTTGAATGTTGTGGCTGATTGGTGTATATTGCATATACCTTTTACTTCATTACAGCAATATTGTTCTAACTCTTAACTTACCTCACTGTCTGTAGACTTTGAAAGTAGGCTGCACTGTATATGTAATGAAAATATCACGATGCAGTTACGGCATCTTTGTTTATCTGTCATCTCATTTGAAAGAAACAGATCAGTTCTTATCCAGTCTTTCATCTTGTAGTATTTCTTTCAGCCGCAGGCATTGTAGCACGCTTTCTTCTTCCATATCCTGTAATCAAAGTAGCTGATAGTCACTGCTGCACCTCTTTAAGTTCCACTTAATGAGAACAAGTCAAATTGGCTCATCTATGGCACTACAGCAGAGGGAGCACAACTTATCTTAATGAGGATCTATCTGCCCATTATCTGCTGGTAACCCCACCAACATGTTACCACCATCATCATCTCCCCCCACACCCCGGCTCACACATACACAAACACTTTCTCAGCTTCTCGTTATCTGAGTTGCTGCAGCTTTCTCTTTAAGCTCGCAGCAGACGGTGTAGCCACATTGGGCAGTAATTGTACCTCTCGCTCCTGCCTAATTGAATTGACAAGGAGCCGGAATTGATATCATTTAACACATTGATCTTGGGAGGCAATGAGACAGATACCTTGTGCCTCCCCTCAAACCCACACCACCTCAACTCCCCACCTGTCTTTTATTTTCTTCCCTCTGATTCATCTTCTTATTTCCCCATATTTGCCATGTTACTGCCTATGAACTGCCATCATTTCTCACCTCTTCCATCTCCTCTCAAGTTCAGCTTTTTCTTGCTCTCCTAATTTGTGTAAATGTTGAAGGAGCTGCAATCGTGGGGACAAAAATAGCATTTAATTCAATTACTAAATGAATACAGTCACCTTGTCTTTTGATATTTTAGAATAATAAATATAATCCATCTTTCCACTGACTGTATCACCTATTTGGTTTTGTGTTATGTTTTTTTTTCCTTTCCTTTCCTTTCTTTTTTTTTTTTTTTTTNTTTTTTTTTTTTTTTTTTGGCAGATATAAACCTATTTTCTTTATTCAGTGACAACATATAGGCTAACAATAGGCACATAGGCTAACAGTGTACGGTACATAGGCCACAGTCTGGGTTAAGAAAGCCAAGTACCCTTCACAAGTGTTCAGTATTCATCTAATCAAAAATATCCAGTGCTGCTGAGCCCTGAAAACAGACATGAAACCAAGTGCCACATCATTCTGCACTTTGTGTGGTTTGCAGAGACTGTATGTCTCTTCATGTAACTGTATGTTATTCCACTATTACAAAGTTCAAGGGTTTGAGGTCAGAAATGCAGCCAAGCAATTTGCACTGTGGTACACCACTGATTTACAGAGTTTACTTTAGGAGAGCCTGAGAGTGAATACACACACGGCCCTCAGCCATTCCACCAGCATGAACCGTCTGACAGCTGTCTCCTGAGTGGGCAAGAATAACTTCACTGTTACTGCTTCCATCACCCTGCACACTAGATGCTTATTTCCAGACACCCTCCTCGATCTCCCTTTCTCCTGCTGAGAATGAATGAATACACACTGGGGGGGGGGGGNGGGGGGGGGGGGGAATAATTGATGGGGACATTTGGGAACATTGTCTGCAAAACACCACAGGGACTTGTGTTTACCCGAAAAACTGAGCATGCACATTCCATTATGTGGCAGTCAGAAACTAAGCAATCAGTGTTGCTGTATGGGAGACAATTGAATCAATCCAACTGTGCTGTCAAGCTTTTAATGGCTGTGCATAGCAGACCAAAAATACCTGGATGGGAATGGAGGAAAGGGAAATAGGTTTGCAGATGAACACTGTAGACATGGCTGTGAAGTCCTGTGATTCACTCTGTCTTACTTTCATTCTCAAAGATCACAGTTTTTACCCAGCCAGGCTGAATAAGAGCCTGTTGCATCAACTAACCTATGATTCATCTATGTGGACTGCTTTGGATTTAAAGTTTGTGATGGGGGGATTCATGCGTAGTGGTTTTAATTGGTGTCTTATATTTTGTAGAAAACCCAATATGAACAATAAATTATTCAGGGCATATGGTGGAGGAGTTTGCATGCATACTATTTATCTAAACAGAACAATAATTACTGTATAGGGAAAGCATATTTTTCGTGATGGAAGAACTTTTGACATAACTGCCAAAGTCAGGCTGCATTGATTCAAAACTGTTGTTTTATATGCAAAGATCTGTAGTAGACATGTAACTCTATGATGTAATACTTCTCAAGAGTCAGTCAGAACCCAGACAAACAAGTTCTGGATTTTGTCCCTCTATCAGATTTTAGACTAAATCAAGTTTTTTTGCTCAGGATTTGTTTTTGTTTTGTTGTTTGGAATGAAATCTGTCAATTTTTAATTCTTGGAAAACATTCAGTTCATCACTCCTACAAATTTCACCCAATTTTTGCCAGATTTGGTATGTATTTGGATGAGTTCCATTTTTAATACTTCACACTGTTTTCTTTTGGTTGTAGGTGTGGTCTATTTGGTTTACATGAAAATTAGAATACTGTTTTGTACACATTGTGAAATTGTAATCAAAGTTGCATTACAGCGCTTATCAACTCTGAGCAATCCAGCAACATTTCATGGCATTTTGTTGGTACTACAGAAACATGATAAACTTCAGTGGCCATAACTTGAGTCTTGACTCACTTTAAACATTGATGAATTTATTATTGTACACAGCCTAAACATTCTGGGACAGGATCATTTATTCTCTAAATACCATCATCATGATCATCATCTGCCAAGCAGCATGATTATTTGACACTGTTTGTATTTTAATGAAGAGCCAGATTTTGGTGCGTTTGTTGAATGTGGAAGTGACTCATATTGTCATATTATCAGAAGAGGATTTTTTTTTTCCTCTCAGATTGGTGCATTGCTGCACAAAAATGACAACACATGGTGATTCTTATTAGAGAGATGGTGACTAACAGTCATACGAGCTAGGAAATAAATGACTCCTTCCTAATGTTTAATATGCATATGAACAAAAATTTGTGCTATATGAGCCTTGGCCAAGGACAAAAGGCAATACATTACAAAGAAACAGAATTGTATCTATTTTTATGGCTACAATGTCTTTTCTTTGAGCAGTGATTTTGCATCAGTGATGTTGCAGACACGTTTACACACACCTGATTTCCCTAAGGCGCATACTTACGCTGAAATGCACTTTGAACTCTGAGTGTGAAAAATCCAAATGTGCAGATGTTTAAAAAATTTGACTGTTTATCCTCAAGTTGAAATATATTGTTTTCAGTGGATCTATTGTGTCAGAGGAGCAAAGAAAGTAGATTTAGATCCACTTTTTTTCACACCCAACAAATGGTGCCTGATACCTGCATCACAACTACATTGCACAAGCAGAACTCATATACTTCCTAAGTTAAATACGATTTCATATGATGTCACCATAAATTTTGGCACCATAAATGCTAAAATCAGTCATAAGTGGCTGATATCTCTGATTTGACAATGAAATTTAGGATTCTTCCCTCTCTGCTTTCTGTGTAATGAGAGACATATCCAGAAATAATGGAGAATAATTTATCAGTAACCAAGGCATTGAACATGTCCATCATGGTTAACCTTTAGGTACTGTCCATTTGTGACAAGGGGAGAGTTTCATTTGGCACTCTGTAACTCATTCTATAGATTTGAAGGGGTTTTTTTTTTTACTCAAGTATCAACATGGCAGGATGTGAAATGAAGGATATAAAAGAGGAAAAAAAACAAAACAAAACATGGCAGGATATTACTGTAACAGAGACCAGCAATCAGATTGAATCTGTCAACTAAATGCAAAGATTAGTCCTTTGAAGCACTTTGTAACTGCAGTTTTGAGAAGTGCTATATAAATAAAGTTTATTATATTATTATTATTTTCTTTAGCCCTGTTGGTCTGGGGAGTATTGTTAGTAGGCATCCAAAATTTAACATTCAAAACAGTCATGGTTTTATGGGATGCTATCAGGTATGCCTTTTTCTGCAAAGGCTAATGAGCATTGTGGTTGTTCATACTTTGCTGGGAAGTAATGGTACAGTGTTGCCTAGCAACAATATGAGTAATGTAGTGTGTTGGAATAAAAAAGACAAAAAAAAAAAAAAAGNTTTTTTTTTTTTTTTTTGTTTGTTTTTTCCACATCCTTTTTTAAAACAAACCCTCAGGCACATGAAGATATAAGAGTTAAAGAAAAGATGAGGACCCCCTCTCCCAGTTTTGGACAAAATTTTGCTATCACTGCCCTATGTCTTTCTATTATTTGGGGATTATTTCGGTGCTCAACATTCACTTTATATTGTTGCATTATATTCTATTTATATAGTTGCATTATTTTATGTCTTTATTGATGCATTAGATGCTATTCCTTTTGGTGCATGATATTCTATATATACTGGTGCATTAGTTGCTATTTGTTTTGGTGCATTACATTCTGTTTCTTTATTGGCACTTTTCATTCTGTAGTGCTTGTGTATTCATCTAGAATAAAGTGCCCACGGTGCTGTGGGAGAAGCAGGAAGACTGTTTGCTTCACACAGAAGTAGGTGGTAACTACACCTTTGAAGAAATAGCTCACAATATGAGACAAACAGGAGAAGGTGAAATGGGAATCAGATATCAGTGTTTGGGGTAGAAGGAAAACGATTAAGGCATGTTTAATGAAAAAGAAAGCAAGGGAATAAATGCAATGCATTTATTGAGAGGTGTGTTGATGCTTGTGATTCCATGCAGTTGTGGGCTGTGGACTGAAAGGACTTGAGGGAGGAGGGCTACTCTAGCAGTCAATGCAGCACATCCTTAATTGCTTCCTAATGAGAGAAAGATGCCTTGTGACAGCACTCTCTCATTAAGGAACAGATTGACACAAACACACACATCTAGTTTGTAAGAATTAAAGACCCATGAGGAAAACTTGCTTGATAAGCTACACTCTAAGAAATTTCCCTGTGAAACTGCAGTAAACTACTGGCAACTACAGACGCCAGCATGATACTGTTAGTTTACAACATCCATACTGTAACTTATATCAACAGTCTGTTACTGCTAAATTCATAACAGTTCTCTGCAGTATGTGAGCTTTTTAGGGTATACTACTGTAGTAAAACTGCAGTAATAAATGGTTTTTGCTGTATTTCTATGCTTTCTCCTGTAATCTGTCAACAGTTTCTCATGGTGTTTGTTCAGCTGCTTTAGTCAGGTCATCCTCAAAATCCGGACTCCGGACTCCAGATCTGGACCGAACCACAACTCTCTCCGGACTCTGAGCAAATTATACTTTTCATATGTATTATTTTTATTACCTTCGAGACATCGCTGCGATACAACGAGTCAAAATTCTCCGTTTTCTCCGCTGAAAAGTGAAACAGAATATCCGCCTGAGAGCTAGTTTCCTAGTAGCTAGTTTCATCAGCACCTCCGCTGTCCCGCCCACTCGAAAAAAATAAATATTAGGACCCTGGCTAGACTGACTTTAATAAACATAGCTTTTTCTTATTGGAAGTTTCTTTGTGGAGCCTTAAGAGTTGTATTTGAGGAGCCATGATTTAGTCCATATCAATATTACTAAACATGCTGCTGGATTTTACAATTAAAAATACAAAACCCAGACAACTGCTATCACAAAAAAAAAAAAAAAAAAAAAAAAAA
>VXCM01002967.1:154849-167030 GCA_014773175.1 Lucifuga dentata | reverse complement strand
AAAAAAAAAAAAAAAAAAAAAAAAAAAAAAAAAAAAAAAAAAAAAAAAAAAAAAAAAATCTCACTCCAGAGTATTCCAAAAAAGTTGGCAGCACTGTATTATGCCATGTCAAATATGAAACTGGGAAGTTAACACGTTAGCAGTGTGTCTGTTCTGTACGTTTGTTAGCATTGTTTGCCACTTTAAGGCATACTATCACACCACACACACACACAAATGCTACTCAATATTATTATTTTTTTTTTAAAATGTTGCTCAACTCGGATAACCTAAAGTTTGACCTCTGTCCTTGTTGCTCAGTTCTCCATTTTCTGACCATTTGTCATTGAAAAGATGGTATGGCTGTGTCGCTGTGTGTCAAAGGCTCAGAGATGCACTTCAGTTCACGCAGTTCATGTTAGCATGATGCTGCTGCTGTGTGAAAGCTTGTTGGCACTTTATTTCTGCTATATGGTCACAAAAACACATTATATCCTTGAGAAACTAAGAAGGAAAATGGTGACCACTCCTGCTTTGAGAATGTTTGCAGGCCAGTTGCTCTGTTGATTGTTAGCAGTTTGGGCTGTAAGTAATGCTTTTACTGTTATGTGCTATATTGTCTCACTCACACACACAGCTACAACTGGAAATCCATACACCTATAGACCACACCAAAGGTAATAGTCTTTACTTTTATATTGCTTCCTGCCCTATGGATGTTAACATATTACTTGCTCCTCAGTGGCCATGATGGGAAAAAGTTAACTGCTTGAACTCTGAACTTGTTGAATTCAACCTTTTGTTGTTTTCACTGTATGATTGAAATGATGGCACATGCGTAAGTGTTGCTGTATTGAAAAGGCTGGTTCTGAACTTCACACTGTTTTATATTTGATATTGTCTCTTTGTGGACGTTGGCATGTTGATACTGTGGCTGCTGCTTTGTGAGCCTGTTGACACTGTTTGATGATTGATGCTTTGACACACTATCTTGGTGAAACCTGCAATCCTCAGTACAGGAACAGACTGTACTAAGATGAGTTTTTGTTTTTATGCTTTGTGTAATGTGTCCCTGGCTGATCAAACTCCCTGTACTTGTATGCACTCTAAAGCTGAAAGCTCTTCACAATGCAGTGAATGACTGATCATATATTATATATTCATATTGCCCTGCTCTGACACCGCAATGCAAAATATTCCATTTTTATAGAATTGAACGCGACTATAGTTGGCATGTGTGGCATGTGTTTTCATTCAAATTGAAAGGGAAAAATCCAGAAGCCATTGTTTTTTAAAGTAAGAATGGAAGAAAAGTGGGCCTTCACAGGATAATTGTCCAACAATCTCACTGGAGTGGACGTGAGTAAATTCACTTTGCTTATTGAGTTATGAAGTATGTATGAATTTGCTAAATTTTGCTAATCAAGGTTTGACGTTGAAAGGATAAAAATCATCAGCTAATGTTAATTCATTTAATTTTGCCTCTCTTGAAATGGCCAAAAAGCAGCTAATGTTACTTGGATTCATTTAATCTTTTTGCTAGGCTTGAAATGGCCACAAATTAGCAGGTAATGCTGCTAACATGATTTGATAGGTTTGTTAACTTCTTGGCAAATATCAGCAGCTAATGCTAATCACACTAATCACATTGTTGCCATTTAAAGTGCTAGGCTGATCAGCTAATTTTGTTGATGGCTCCCAAAACTGATCTAATACTGTATCTACAGATGAAGCATACTGGTCCCTCCTGTTGCAGCTACCTACATGAATGCCTACACTCTGTCTCCTGAATAGGTAATAATGGAAACTCTGCAATATTGATGTTTTGCTGTAAAGCTTAAAATGGTCAGCAGCGAATGTCCACCAACATGCTCATTGACTTTGTGTAATTGCATTTGTGTTTCAGTATGGATTCCACGATCCAGCAGAGGCCAGTGTCCTATATCATTGGGTTGTACTACCAACATGATGTGCAGCCATGTGGGATTGCAAAGGTAAGTGAACCATTTTGCCACATGACATTACCTCTGAGGCCTATTGGAATAGCTCCAAACTTTACCAGGAAACATAACAAATTCACTGGTGCTCTGATTTCTTGCTTTGACTGATACTGGACTACTGGGTTACTGGGAGTTAGTTTTCAGGATGTGTATTATTTAAAAGGTGCATTCAAAAAGTCAAGGTTCCCTTTGATGTCCCCTCAAGCCAGTTTGCAGGCTGCTGTGGAAGCCAACATTGAGTTATGAACAAAAAGGCTGGGTTTTGGTGGTTGCTGACAAAGTCTACATAAAATGAAACACATTACACGAGTCAAAACTAAAAACCTGAAAAATGCCGCTGCATACTCAGTGACATTTTCAGGATTACGATAACACTTAAATCTAACATAAAACCATGCAGCTGTGGAAAAATATTTTAAATCAGTGGAGAAGTGGTAGCAACTGTTATTTACATTGCTCGTCTCAATACTGCGATAAATGCGGCTCGCTTGGTTAATTTCTGCTTTCTTTNTATTTACATTGCTCGTCTCAATACTGCGATAAATGCGGCTCGCTTGGTTAATTTCTGCTTTCTTTGTGAGAAAAATGCCCCAGATCACTTTCACAGAAGATGTTGGAGTGAAGAGTTGAGCCCTCCCCCAGGATGGAACTGCTGAACATTCTCACATCAATGTGTATGGTAAGATCTTTAAAAAAAAATTAATAATATCATTGTTGATACCATTTATAATTTTGATAGGTTTGACATGGCCAACATGTAACAGCTAAAGTTTAACTCATTGATTTATCCTAATCGCTGTAATCAGCAGCTAATATTACTCATTTATTTTATCATTGTAGGCTTGAAATGGCCAAAAACTTGAAGCTAATGTTACTCACTGATTTATCAATTTGTTAGAGTTGAAATGGCCAAAAATGAGTAGCTAATGCTAGTCACAGGAATGTTGATACATTGAATGGACAAACTATAGTTGCCAAGTTGCCGATATCTCCCAACATCCATCCCCATCTAGGAACTGCAGTTTGAAGCCCTCTGGTCCTTCTTGTTGTGCTTGTTGGGTGGCAGAAACATGCATGCCGTCATCTGACCCAGTTAATAATGGACAGTCGGCCATGTTGATTGATTTGCTGTTATGCTTAAAATGGCCTCGTATTCTAGCAACGTGCACAATAACCTTGTGTACTTTGCATTTCTGTATTTCAGTATTGAGCATTCAGCAGAGAGGTCAGTGTTCTAGACATTCTGGGTAGGAGCTAGCAGCATGATGTGCAGCCATTCAAGCAACAGTATAATGTTAAGTGAACTCTGGGTCACCTACCTTTACAAAATCTGTATGCCAAAGATGATGTCACCACTAAGGTGTGTTGTGTGGAGTAGCCCCAAACCTAATATACAGGAAACGTCACAAAGTCATCACTGTTGCTCTGAATATACTGACTGAATTGTTCTAGAGCACAGAAATTACATTATTTTCCCATTGCATCGTGTTTGTCACCATGGTTCCTGCCTGTAATAACGCTAAACTCTGATGTCTTTGTCCTTAACCTTTTTTCCTTTCAGGAACTGCTCAAAGCATTGCAGGAAGTAAGACAAATTTCATGAATCAGGCATAATGTGTCCAATATAGATGGTGCCTTGAAAACACAATGAGGAACAAGTGGAAATTTTCTTCATTTTGTTATGTTGACCTAGAAATTGACAAAATTAGAAGCTGATAATGATTATTATTATTATTATTATTTTTGACAAACTTTTTTTTTTTCTTTTTTTTTGTGATTACATTATCATTCTCAAAATGGGCAATTAATGTTAATTGTGCCTCCCAAAATCCAACCCCACGTCCTCGTCATGGGAGGCAGAAACGGGCAGAATAAAAGATTGCCAGGTTGGGTGATTATATGCCAAAAAGGCCTGTCTGGATCATCCTTGAAATGTTCTTGCCAACAGGGTTCTGGTCATGCCAAGCAGGGCAATTTCCCTCCCAGTGGATAGAGATTATGACCTGTGACTGTAATTTGTTCAAATTCACTAGTCCACAATGGCTCGGGCTTGGTAAATTAATGTATCACTTTCATCTTCTGCAAGTTTTATTTGCTGGTCATTTCCATCTTAAGCGTTCTTAAGCGTACATCTCATCTAGAAGTTGCTTGATTTTTATTTATTTATTTATTTTTAAATGATCACTCCTGCTCCTCACATTTTTTGTTTTTGTAAATGGCAAATCTGACTATACTTTGCATGTTTAAGTGTAGCTTGTATATCATCAGCACCTACATTTCCTCCAAGCTCACTAAGCCATCTGTTTGGGACTAGGAAAGTCTTTCACACATACCATGTCCCCACTCTACAATACCACAGGAAACACACACCAAACTCCTGTGGTGTATCATGGTAACTCATCCATCCTGCTCAAGGTGGAAGTACCAGTTTCAAATCCTGGTGGGAGTTTGTCTGGATTTTACTTGACCCAAACTATACTTGGACTGTACTGAATCCCTCTCTGCATATTTGAATTGTTAAGAGATAATAGATTAAGATAATGAAAATGCCTGAATAAATAAAATGGTCTGCCTAAATAAAATGGTCTTTAAATTGATATATTTGTTTTTTCTTAACAGATGTTGTAGAAAATATAATTTGATGCTCAAAGATAATGCTGGTGATGTCAACCCTATACTTAAACAGAATAAAATCCATCGACAACTTGGCAAAACCACAAGTTGAAGCTGCGTTCTGAATGAGAGTTAAGGTATACTTTGTGAAACATTTAATATGTAGCTTACTGCAAGATGTACGCATGTTTATTGTTCCTGCATGTCACAGTTTGTTTTGTGTATTAGCATTTGTTGCAGTGAATATTCTATTTGATTTTTTTAAGTGTTTATATTTCTCGTTGTTCTCTATTTTTCCTATTTTCTAAATGTATCCTGATTACTTGAAGGAAAAAAAAATACATAATTTAGTGGTTATCTTCAACAACTCATTCTTCATTAAACTTTAGGATGAAATTTGTTTTATATTTAATAGTTACAATCTACATCAGTATGTTGGCTTACGGTCATTTTTTTTAAGGGTGGTGTAGAATTGTTAATAAAAATTTACATTTTAAATTCAAGGTCTTTTGCATTTTTTCTGTCTACATTTGATAGTTGTGTACGTTAACATGTATGCTGAATATGGTATTTCCCATAATGCTACCATGGCATGGACTATCATGACATAGTGCTGGTGGTACAACTGCAACATAAACTAAAGTACCAACAGCAAAGTACAGAAAGGATCAGTCCTAATGTGGCCTAATTTTGAGCTTTTTTAAAGTACTTGACCTATTTATGGTAGTGAATACAAGAAAAATGCCTATCCTTACAAAGGATGAAACAAGACACTCCTCTCCATACCCTGGTGTTGTGAGCAGTCTTGTATTGTGATGCACCTGATAAAGGCAATGAGAACAGCCTGTGAAGAAGGTATCAGCAATGGAAGACATGTTGGTTTTCAAACGTCTCATGATGCACCAGAGTCAACAATCAGAAAATGGAGCAAACCTGTCCAGAGGTTTTATTTGGTACCCATAAGATCAGCAGGTGCTTGAGTGTTATAGAGTGCCAGTAGTTATTTTGCTAACTAGAAGCACAAATGCCCTGAATATGTTACATGCATAGTAATGTGCCCATGTCATAAAGTGTGCTTTTGGATAAGGAAAATCTAGAGCCAATTTATGTTTACAATTCACTCTGTACATAGTGCCATTGTGTTTGTGCTGAGAATAATATTGAATAATATTTGGTACATTTAGTTTATGAGTTAAGCATCTCTGTCTACTTTATAATTAAGAGGTTATTTGTTTGATTACTATAAATATGACCTGTGTAGTGCATTGCACTGTTTACAGTAGAAAACAAGACTGGAATAGCTTATCCATTCATTCAGCAGTGTCGTCACTGTAGCAGTCACTGGCAGTTTACACCATGGCCTCATGGTGGAGCCGTGAGACTAAAATCTCAGTCCAAGCACTTTCTTTCTGTAGAAGGACGAAGCAGAGAACTTGTGAATGTTCAGTATGTGGCAGCCATGATGGGTCAAATATTGTCCCCTGTTGCACTCCAGGGGTTTTATGTCCATTAACTGAAGAGTGCTGCTTCAGTTCAGTGTTTAAAGGGGATTTCCCTGTTTGTGTGCTGTACTCAAAGACAGCACACAGAGTGATTAAAATCATTGTCCCTACAATTAACACTCCACAACTGTCCAACAACATGCACCATTGTAATGGTCAATAAACCGTGAAGATAATTAGTTATGACCTACATTTTTATGAAACATTTCATTGCTTTGAGAAAACAAAAGATGAGTCATGCAATACAAAAACAGAAATGATCCAAATTGGGCAGCAGGCCTTATATTATCTCCTGATAGGAGATAATAATAAAAAAAAAAACTTAAGTGTGACATGAACACAGCATTATAGTCTTTAAACACTCTCTTGGTCCACTGGTCTTGTGGTTTATCCACCACTAGATGGACTCATGGCACTGGAAACACTTAAAGTACACTATAGTTGGTTCCTCTAAATATGTGGATATAATTTAAAATGTTGCATTTCTCCGACGACAAAATAAAATCTCAAATCACTGTTATTTTGTAACAGGACTGATACAACCATGTGGGACCAGTTTTTAAACCTCTAAGCTATTCACATAAACAACTGCAATTGAGTGCACAACCTCAAAATATCAGAACTTCAACTCTGGAAGTTGTGGACTAATGTGCAAAGGCTTCATTTAATGCCAATTAACTGGAACAGCAAATGTGTCTTTTAGCCTTTCTGCCCTCAAGCCTTGTGTGCCACAAGTTCTATTACAAAGCACTTTTATTGTAATGAAATATTAATTCTCAATAGACATTTTAATGAAACATGCAATGGTGTATTGTCAATGCTACATTAAGCCCTTATGCCAGATTCTGGAATGTAATGAAGTATGAAAAATTATACCACCAAATCAATTCTGCAGTCTGAATTAATTATAAGGGAAACAGACTCATATTGTAGATTACTGCTAAATTATGTTAATCAGTGAAATGACATGTCATGTGCTTTATAACAAACAGAAATAATAGAAATTTCAAGGATATAAAATGAGATTAGATAAAGTTTAAAAAAAAGTGGATCCTTGTTCTCTTTATTGCTGGCTGTCTTGTGAATGCACATATTTGCACAAGTGTGTTTATGTTAATGTGCATTTTTGACCTTGTGTATAACCAGGTACTGTATGTCGTGCCTGATTTAGGATGAGCCCCAGCTGTTTTATCTGATGACTAAACCAAGTCCATTGGTTGTTGAAAATTACAATTCTTACCCTACCTGCAAATGTTTACAGTTGGCCTTATAAATGTTGCATTCATGAAAGAAAATCGTTGCAATACCAGAGATGTGCTTTAAATTCCAAGAAATATAAAAACAAGATGAAACCATCAATATAAACTGATCATTTTAGTCAATAAAGACCCTTGCCAGGTGGGCAGCCGTAATCTCTGCTTGCGCTGCGTGCCATGTGGTGTTTTAGCCGAGGTTCCTTTGTTAACATTATCTTTTCTCCAGTGGGATTATTTGGGGTGTTCACCCCATCAGGCCCAGTGCTGCACTTCCAGTATGGCAATGGTCAACATGGTAATGTCTGTCAGCCTGAAGCACAACAGCCCTGTCCAGTCCAGCTCCACCACCCCAGTCCCTGACACAGATATGTCCACCTCAGCATGGTGGACATATCTGAGTGTGCCTCTCCAGGCTCGGCAATGTCAGGACGACTGCATCAGGCCTGTCAGACGCTTCCCTGTCAATGACTTACCCTAGAATCAAAACAAATATATATGTATTATAGAAATTGACTTTACTAGCATCTTATACAAAAATATGCATGATATTAAGATATATAGAGGTATAATACAGTATTATGGTTACTATTTTAAAAGCCATCAGTAGTGGGCCAGCCGGTTTGGGGTGTGATGTGGCAGCCCCAGCTCCAAAAGACTTACCACGCTGCGGGTGAACTTCTCCAAGGAGGTGCGACGGCCCTGTTCAGTATCTGCTGGCTGCTGTTTGGGAGGGGGAAGCAGGTTAAGTGTGAGGGTGTTGATGGGGTTCAGAGTGATGTGGTTAATGAGAAAAAGAGGGGGAAGTTTGTAAAAATGAGGTCCGATGATAACGAGGAATGGGATCAGTGATAGATCAGTAGAAGGAGTAGCGTCCAAAATGGACAGAGCAGATACCATTTTAGTAGCATCTGTCAACCCACTACATTTGTCTGTCATATCTCTGGTTAGTTTCTATTAATGATCATTGTTCTGTTTTGTTGTCAAGATTGTGTACATATCAATTGTTTGAAGTTCTTTGCAGTTTGAGCACAGCTGTTTTGCCTCGTTGTAGCTGTTAGCAGTCTCATGTTGCATTGAAAAGTCACTAAAGTAAAAAAAAATATCCTCTTTAAAATTAGCTGATAAATGCTTCTGGTTGACATTCAGACTAATATACAGCTCACATCTGTAACGGTGTTTAAGTGTAAACAGATTACTTTGCAGTCATATTCCATGAGCTGTTGAAATTATTTTGTCTATCCTATGCAGGCATCCTATGCATAAGAGGTCATAGATTGTATTTACCTTAGTCATGACTGCAGACATACAATAATATAGTTATAAAAAATAAAAATACGTGTGTCTTTTACAAAAAAAAAAAAATCAAAATCAATAGGACAAAAGCATCATAACTGACAATGTGTAAATGCAGCTTACCTTCTTTCTGGCTAACAGGAGGTCTTGATAGATGTTGGATCGCAAAAAGCGTGCATAGCTGTCACTTTTCATTAGCTTAAATATGTGCTCCTGGAATAGAAAAGAAAGCTGATGAATGTGTTAGAGTAATGAGTGGGAACTTGCAAACCAAGCATGCCGACATGAACATTTTAGTCCTGTGAGACAGACCTGAGTAATGCCCTGCCACTGAGAGGCATTCACATCAACAACACAAGCACACTTTGTGCCAGAGGAATGCAGAGTGAACCAACCAAACAAGCTCTTCACAGCATTATTTGCCTCATTAGGCCCTGGCACAGACACAATCCTTCATTTTACTTGAATCCTGTCTTCCTGTTCTGTCATGCCTTTTCATTCACACGTGTCATGAGTGAGGTAGAAGGAAAGGTTCAGTAGGCAGGTGAATGAGTGATGAGACTTAGTATTGTAGAATAGTGCTTATACTGCAGCTTTTAATGCTACTACACATTTTTTGTTAACTTTATAGTACACATGAAAGAAAAGACTATCAAACTAATGCCTTCTGTATATGAAACAATTTATCTTGAAGAAACAAGTCTGTCCACCTGAGCATCCTCGAAACTGTATCGTCCAGGATCTTTTAGGTTCTGGCTGGTGCGCTCATAGCTGTGAGAGTCCAGGTTGATGGAGCTCGGTGCTCCTTCGGCCAGAAACTCCTGCCAGATCTCCTGAGCCCTGGAGGGCACTTCCTGTAACGGCCGCCGCTTCAGCTCCTGCACTGCCAACCAGAATCTAGAAAAGCATCCTATTTAGTCAACAACCTCGCAAAAATGAAGTGTGCAATGATGTGACTGTTCAGTCAAAGATGGCAGCCAGACGTGATATATCTTGCTCATATTGTAGCTAGTTTAAGTTATTTATATTAATATTATTTTATTTATCTTATTTTACAAATTTACTTCTCAGCAAAGCATAGGCACTATTTTTCATTTTAGGTTGAAGTCATGGAGAAGTCTTGAAAAGTTCTCAATACAGCAAAAAAAAAAAAAAAAAAAAAAAAAAAGACAAAACAAGCAAATTTACAAATTGAAACTTGTCACTGTAGTTTAACTTTATATTAAGTGATGAATACAGTGACCCATTCCACTTAAAGTAAGCAAGGTGAATGTAACAGAAAAGTTCTCAAAATTTTATTTTTGTTTAATGAATTAATGCGCTGATGTGAATATGAAGTCTGTGTGGTCTTTGTGTCATGCTGAGCTGTGCTACATTTTTCTAATATTAGCTGCATTAAGAATCTTCAAAAGGTCCCCTGAGATAAATTAAGTCCTTGAATTGGTCAATGCTCTCTTGTTATCACCATTGCTCTGGTTTCATGCTGTCTAAATAAAGGAATGTTTACAATAGATTTAAAATTGGACTGCACTGAGAAAGATTATAAAATAAGGGCTATTAAGGAGTCATAGCCGTTTTAAGAAACAACAGTTTCTTATGTGTGGAGCAAGATCTAATGACATGATCAAGCACCATCAGCATGCTATGCTTATGTCCCATATATATTGTCCTACTGTGGAGGGACAGAAAAATCCTTACCGCAGATTTTCTGAGCTGAACTCTGACTCCAGGAACCTGAGGAATTGGTCTCGTCCTGCTGGGTCCTTCAGCGCCTCCTCCAGAGAGAAACCCCATTTCTTCATGCGCTGCTGGCTGGGGTCACGACTGCTGAGAAGAGAAGAGAAGAGAAATTTACCAGTCGTAGATAAACTAACCCAGAGCAGACGCCAGTAAATCTGAAGCTAGTGAAATTTCGTCTTGTCACTTTTCGTTAACAACAATATATGGACTTTCATCCAGTTTTTGTTTTTTTTCCAATTCTATTTTCATCTCATCTTTTTTCATTAAAAATATTATGAAGAGATTTAATCACAATTTTTGTTTAGTTCCATTGATTTTCATCTTGTCAGCGTCTCGTCTTCATCATTAGAAAAAGGTTGTTGACGAATATATTTTGTCACAGTTTTTTCATTAAAGAAATTAACACTAATAAGTAAGAATATGTAAACCTTTGGTTATGTCATCATTAGATCACAATTGAGATGTACAAACAGACAGAGGTCCTCCAAATTTAGGCAAACAACAATTATTCAGCACTCAAGGCCTCTGCACTCCACTTGACCTCAGCGTTGGTTGGATGCATCATCAGCACTCTAAACCCTCTGTCCACATCCTAACATACCCCACATCCCATAGTGGCCTCACCTTGCCTCCAAGTCCCAGAAGGAAGTGTCATCATTGATCCAGGGGTTTGAGGGTTCAGTGGCTGACACAAACGGGTCATATTCCATGAATTGTTCAGTGTAGCTCATCAGGCTGTCGGCCACTTTGGACACTTTCATGCAGTGTCTGTCCAGCTGGATGTTCAAGAAGGAAATCTGATGGAGAGTGTTATGAGAAAGTTAAACAAGGTAACAGCTCCTCAGTAGTGTCCCTGACTATCGTTATGATGAATAAGAGAGGCAGACTGGTGGCACACTGTTACCTCCTTCTGAACGTCTTCTTTGGTGGGCTTCCTGGCTGGCTGGGAGGTGACATGGACAGGACTTGGCTGGCTCTGGCTGTCATCTGGTACCCCATACACCAACTGCACAGGATGAGGGGACACACATGTTGAACCTGAATTTGTTTTAATGCTGTTGGTCTGTGCATCTTATACACACAATGACTGCTGCAAACGATAACGCTCAACTATGGTAGTCGCTAAGGTATGCTCCAAATTAAGAAATGTGCTGCAAATACCAAAACACAAACCTGGTAATAATATTATTGAGTATTGAAAGCTAAATTCTCATGCTTTATACTAGCTTACCTTTTTCACCCTGTGTGGATTCCTCTCTCTTCGGCACTTGCGGATGTCCATCTCTGTAGTGTTGACACAGCCTGGCTGCGAGAAGAAGAGGGGGAGATAGTGTGTGTTTCTTGGACTGATAATTGTTTCACACACAACGCAGTGATGCTTCTCTATTTAGATTTGTCACAGACATAGAGACTTGTACGCAAAGTGACTGGCACCAAATCTGATTCTTCTACCAACAATAAAGCAGGCTGAATCTGCTATTCATAGCAGTTCCTCTTCTTTATTTTCTTCATTACCAATTTCCATTTTCAAACATTTGCACCATCTGTTTCTTATCATTTTACATTCTTCACTTTCTTGTTCTCTCCTTTTCAACCTGACTTCAGTCACAACTCACCACTGGTCGATGAACGTCCCAGAATGCCCTCTCCTGGCTGTCGAGAATTTTCCTCTCTGCCTTGTCCTTCTTCCTGTCGATCCTGGAAACAGATACCAGGTCAAAACCAAACCCTACAGCACACCCAGATCTCCTCTCTCTCTCTCTCTCTCTCTCTCTCTCTCTCTCTCTCTCTCTCTCTC